>JAHZMW010003969.1:0-36387 GCA_027743745.1 Alloscopus bannaensis
CATGAAAGCATGTACGACGCATAGTCGTAGTCCGATTCGACAGGAAGCTTCCTTGGTGACGACGCGTCGTCGTCGTCAGTATTGAGAAGGTTAAAGGTAGCGATTGTGGCTCATGTCTTTATATTAGTTTGATTTGCTGTAGTACACCACAACCACACAGCGGAGAGAGACTTTTGGCGTTATCAAATATTAAAGTCAACTGGCTGACTGTGCCAGATATTGGGCTGTTAGGTTACTGTACATTGTGCCATGTGCCAGTCACAAGAGCAGTTCTAATCTAACTTCGCATGGATTTGAAGTTGGAAGGCACACACTTTGTTTCGCGTAATGCATATTTCATTTTGGGAAGTCTATTTAGAGAGCAACTTTGTACCATACGAAACGCACATTATACTTACAACGTAACTCTCTAGGTGTTTTTCTCACAACTCTCAACTTCGCTCATATTAAAGTAATTGTTCGTGCTACCGGCGATGTGGCTTGCTTGCTTGTTTGTACAATGAGTCAGCGGTTTAATGCAATATGAACGAGGAACGCTGAGAGACCAGGAACCTGGTTTTTACAGCAGTAAATACATATAATTGAAGTGAAAACGAACTTTTCATCTGTGCACTCGTCCACTTACGAGGTACAGTACACCTAGACTAACATCACTTATCAGTAGCAAAGTCATCTGAAAAACTGAAAGTAGAAACTGAAGGGAAAACATGTAATCTTATCTGAGGTAGTTTCTCCACTGTTTGAGATAAATGAGAAAAGAAATTTAATAAGTCGGTGAATTTATCGATTGTAGGATTTCATCGCAGGAATGCTTGACCAAGTGTTCTCACAGAAGGGCTTTAGTAGAGAAAGCATATATAATTAATTATATACATGCAAATTGGACGCTTCACATCAAATTAAAAACATTTCGATGGAGTCTGTTGGTTGTGAGAGGGTTGGTCGGGCAGTATCCGCCGTTAGTTGGCTAACCCTGTGTGTGGGTTGAAGTGGTTTGTGAAGGTGAACATCGCAGTAGTAACATAAATGCATGTGTGGTTCTCTCCCGTCTGTTATGTAATATTTGTAAATTAATGTTTAATGAAACTTGAGTTATGATGATAGTCAAAAAGGATTCATACCATAATATTCAATAATATGGCATATTCTATTTAGGTACCTATATTATGTAACTATCCAGTTTACAATGTAAAACTGTATGATGCTATGTAAAACTGCATCGCTGAACGGCTGATAGTCAAATACATACAAAAATTTAACTTATTGTCCAAGATGATTGTATTGATTGCAAATTACATCTATTCGATAATTCTACAAAACTTCTGATTTGTTCATGCCAGCGCGATTCGGGGGCAAAGAAATACACCGACTTTTCGGTCGTTTCGTGTTCTTGAGATTAATAATTTCAAGCTGATGACAAGTTATTGTTGATTACTGGCGACAAATGTGGTGTTGTCTAATGCTTCAATCATTCTGAACGAATGCAATTGAAGTGCATTTGATTATACCAAGTGTCCTCGATTTTGATGCGCGTGTAATATTACTTGATGAAGTATATATTTAGTCACATTTACATTGCATGCGTAGGTGGCTGAAGTTTGAGAAAGGACATTTTTAATTTATCCTCGAAATATGTTTTAAAAGTCGATTAACCATATTTGACACTCGTAAATTATCGTTAGGGACATTTTACTATTTCGATGGCGTAACAAATTGCTAGACATTTAATACTACTCTGAAGTCTGGAACTCCTTGGTCGTCTGAATGGATCCGTATTTGCCTGTTTTGTGTATGTATGTAGAAGCAGGATTTCCAAAGTTCTCAGGTTTCACATTTACGTACCTCCACAATGTAGACAAATTGGATGTTTATCGTTCATGGTTTTGGGATCCACTTGTTGTGAGATACAGATAATCAATTCATGTGTTGTGACACTGTGACCGTGAATACTTATCTGTAATTCAACGGTCTACGGACCTCATTATCGTATTGTCAAGAAACAAAAGTACTCATGAAAATTGCGATTCGTGATTACAATGAAGCTTGGAAATCCGTACACACTGTAGTATCTTTCTGTGAGTGCTCATTATAGTAAAATCACTTTCCTTGTGAGTTGCGTGCACAATGAATTTATTTGGTCGCTTTGGATGAGTAAATATGCATAAACAGGCATTAATTCTAATCTAGAGATAGATTCTTACATAAATACAAATATCTGTATATAACATTAGGGCTCTACCCGGCATAACATTTCGTTTAGGCTTATAGATAGTGGTTGTTGGTCGTGATGATTATGGCTTCTTTCTTCACGTATGGATGTGGCTTCAGTGTTTGGAAATCGGACTCTATGTGAAGAGTCGTGATATCACATTAATAAATACGGACGACGGACGTGTACACACGGTGTTCTACAGAAGATAAGAGTTTTCTGTGTGCTTACCTAATGTACACATTGCACGTCAGCGTGTTAAGCATACAGGAAAACGTGGTCAGACCAACACTGCATCACAATATCGGCTGAATGTGTGTGGACGGTTGCAGGGAAGCAGTAATAGGAAAATGGAGTATAATATACAGGAAAGTATTTCTCACTCGAATCAAGCGTACCTATGTTTGATATGTGCGAAGTGAAGCCGTAGTATTTTGCTCAATGATACAGGGTTTTCGATCTGAGCCCCACACAGTTAGTTGTGGTTCAGGTTCCAAAGAGTTTGGAAATGTTCTCAGTCGCTTGCGTGTGTTCCCGTTTCCCAATTAAGTAAATCGCTGGAGGAGTCGGTCGGATACATAGATGAAGTACTCCTTCCTTAATCTGGGTAATAGGCCAGAGTGCAGTGTCTTTCTCATCTCATGAAATTAGTCATCATCATCGTTTCGCGTCTCGTGTTTCCAGTTATCCCCTTTATTCCATGTATTTTACTCTTGACGCAAGCTGTTTGAGTTCATGCAGTTGTTGTTTGAACACTCAAAAAATCATGTCCTCTCAACAAATGTACACATATGTGCAACGTGTGTTCCGCACAATATTGCAAAGTTTCAAGTAACCTGCTTTTTATTTACTTCTAAAGTTTTGGCAACGACTGCAAATAAAAAATCTGTGCCGATTTACGACGAATATATATTGCACAAATTTATATACCTACGACGTTAGTCTTTAGGTCGGCATCTTCACTTCTATTGCATACGGAGTCGGAAAATCCCGATTGCCTAAAACCTACAATTTATATACACTTTTTTTCATTTTTGTCGTATGTATTTATACCTCTGCCGAATTAAGGATAATCAGTTTTCTATAAAAAGTGGCTGTGAGTGAGGTATGTGGGGCTTTAACTAAGTGCTGGGCACTTGTTACCATTTAAAATAGAGAGCCATACAATATGTCACAGATTTGTTTCCCGTTTTTTGTGCACATGTGGGGAAATCATTATCAGTGAAGTTCGCAGGACGATAATCAGTCAGATAATGAAAGACTCGCAACTTTTTCGTGGGAATCTGCATGTTGCTATAAATGAGTCACTTTGTTACTTGTTACAGTGCATTACACATTCTGCAACATATTTGTTCGTTGAGAGAGCTAGCTCTCATTTGATTTGACTTTTATACATATGTATTACGGAATTAGTGTCGCTACCTCGGACTAGCACGATGACAAGACAAAGCAGCCAGTTTTGTTGGCTCTCTGACAGAAGAGCTCGATAGCACTTCGCGTCAGTGTTTTATCCAAGGAAACTTTTATAAGCCACACTAAAACTAATAAGTGTAAACGAATATAAAGTTCTTTGTGACCGCACGAGTGTCCTATTGAAAACATCCACAGCAGACGAGAAATGGCTGCCGCAGCAATTGAAAATAAAAGTCTCCGCTCCCAGCGAAGTGCGTCGCACGCTGGTTTGGGAGGGGAAACGTACATCATAAGTGATCGGGACGACTCTGCGAAACTGGCGACTCCCGAGTCATCATCATCATCATCAGTGACAACGTCAGTTTCCGCATTAAATATGAAGAACAACAATCAAGGATTTTCTCAACCCTTTCACTTCGACGATAACTTGAGCTTTCACCCTTTAAAAAGTTACAAGACAGGGAAAATTAGTGAAAGCAGTCTATCCATAATGACCACTGAAATTGGCCCTGTGTTCACTTCCAACGAGGGGAGCCGCTCTTCTCGAAAAATTGCGAATTTAAGCACAACCTTGTTGGATAGCAAACCTATTCGGGCTTCCAAAAGCACGCTGGATTTGCCAAACTTGGGAGACCAAGATTTTAGGAGCGTTGAGAGCGAAAAACTGACTAGACGGGATAGACTCCAGCTCAAGTTAAATTCGGCTGGTGAAATCGACAATGACGCGCGGAAGAGACATAGGAGCTCTGCTTCGCCGTCTCCGTCCACGACACCGATCATTTTACTTGACGATGAGAATTATGCTCCTTTTGAGAAGGGAAAACCAAAACGAAGGCTTTCCACGAAGGGTAAAAAGTCGAAGGAAAAAGAATCCAAAACATCCCCATTGTCACCTAATGCCAAGGTTAGTTGAATACGTGGATCCGGTGGATCGAAAATGTGAGCTCAGTGGTCATTCATCACTTGACTTATCACATCACATGACATGTTCGCTTGCAGTCAAATTGCCAGGGTTGATTAGTGTTTATTGGTGTTATTTCATTCATGGTTATCTGTAACATTTTTTCATAACATTGACTGGAGAGATGAGAGGGACTGCCTTCGATACTTAGAAGTCGGGGTACTGTGAACTTCACAGTGTGAAGTGTGACTAATAAATTACACTTGAATGGGAATAGCGTGAGTGTGGCTAGTCTTCTTGTAAGAGCTGCAGTTGCACATAACGGGAGCCTTTGATAACGTGAGTTATCTCGAATTTCTGGCCCCAAATACCCACTGATACGATATAAATATACCATCTAATGTCCAGTCGAGAATTTAGTTTCGTCTGCCATGTTGTAGTAAACGAGTAGATGCATATAATATATGCACTTCATTCTTCGCGTAATATTTTATTGTTCTTTCCCTTGGCGTTTTTTTTGTGTAACAGTAGTACCACAACCAACCAAACACTTTCACCACAGAATGTACTAAAATTTGTACAATATTATAGTAGTTGTAAATGCACACGCTGAGAATTTACCGACGACATACATAAATACAATATTTGCGCCGTGACGATATGATATTTATGATTTTATCACGATTAAACTATGCATTAAGAAGAAATCCCGGAGCATTTACTTATGTACATCATACATACCAACGATGGATTAGGCAGGATAAACTCTAATCCACGGTTGCACGTAAATACACTACCTAGTCTTGAGGTTAATACTGTACGTCACGCACAAATGCCTGCATTTAGGTAGGTAACAATGCTAGAGGGTAGTAGAATAACTGATATAGAATTGATGAGTCATTATAGCATATGACGCCACACAGCGGTTAAGTCAAATACAACTAACCATATTTAGCTGTTGTAGCAATTGTTTGATGTTTGATTTAAGGAGTCAAATCAAAAGCTGATCAAAACACTAACACATTTTATTATCTTCTACACAGAATCAGTCGGAGTAGTATTTCAAACTAAACGTAACTTTGCTTAACTTTAACTTGTTTGAAATTGGTTTCACACTGTGACAAACAGTCTCCTGAATGACTCAATGATTGAACTCCCCGTGAAAATAATTGCATATGTGACAATAAATTGTTATGTCGGTTTAGAGAAAGCATTCATCACCGGGAAAATCAACCCCAGAACTGACAGTCGAGAAGAGCTTCGATGAAGTTGATGATGAGAGCGAAGAACCCCGGATCGGCTCATGGGAGTGGTGCCGACTCCGTAGGGGGTCTGCAATAAGTGGCTTGGTAAACTAAATGCAAAGTTGAACGTGACACTCAATCACTCAATACGTATAGCAATCGATGACTTTTGCTAAGCTCACTTGCCCGAAAATGACAAACTGTCAGAGTTCCGTATGTTCCAAATAAAAATTGCACGGAAAAGATTTGGTCGTTGTGTTTCTTGGGGATGAGGAGGTTTTCGTAAGTTTTAGCAGAATATTTAGAACATGTTTTGAATTTAAAAAAATATATATATTTACCTACGCGGCCGTCTGTACAGTGGCCGGCCCTTCACTTTTCAAGAACCGAGAAGTCATTGTTGTACCATGATAAAGCATTTAAACATTGAGCGATTTTAATGGCTCACATTTCAGTTGAATATCGAAATTCTGTCAGTGATTACCTCGGTCGGGCAAGTTTTATGCAATGATTTTACAAATTGTACATAATTATGTTAAGAGTTACTCGATATTTGTTCCAACGTATTTACTGAATTTGGGCTTTAATAGTAACAACGGCATTCACTTCCTGTCACTTTCAAACATACCACCTCCTCAATCGAAAGCGGTGTCGATTTTGTAACTTAGTTTGCAGAAGGTTAGGTGTATTGTTTGTGGTTGTAATTTCTAAATTGGATTGCAATTTTACATACCGTGTATGGTTGTGTTGTACCTGTTTCTACTGGATTACTGCGTACCTTGTCACTTGTACTATAAGTATTAGATACATTTTTGGGAAGTAAATGTGGGTTTGTGTTAAATGATTACTCAGAATTGCCCTGTCGTTCCTCTTCCGATGGTTTGAAATAGTATTATCTTTTTACCTATGTATTATTGACTCTCCTGCTATTGTGTGTAGACATCAAGCTTGCGAATTTGCGATGCGTGCTTGACACACAAAACTTTCTCCTTATGTGATAAAGTTAGGTTTATAGTAGGCAAGATATAGAATATAAGTGTAAGATGAGTTTTCGAGTTTCATGGCACTGGACGCACAAGCACCGTTTGCATGTTGGCATGAGTGAATGAGGGTAGTATATGCATCTACAAACCTACAGACGGCAATAGTGATGACATATGAATGAACATATTTGTGACCTACGGTTTCTTTTCCTGTTGGTTGACAATTTTAGTTTACTTTTCCAAGACCACAGCGAAACACCTCTAGGTTGTCCTTTTTCATAAGCTGCAAATTACAAGTCACCTTCAGCATGAAAGTCTAAATGAGTATTGAGCATTTGTGTAAGGAAATGCACATAAGACAGCCAAGGAGCATGAATACCTTGCGCAGGCTACAGTATTTAGGTAGCTAACACTTGTGAAAATTTAGAGTCTACATATAGCATAGAATACTCTCTAAATATTTTAGCTCAACAGCTTATTTTTTATTCAATGCAATGGAATAGAGTAAATGCTACGATTCAGAGACACACACGTGTATAAAAGTAGTATATCATTTAATAATGTTTGATGCTTCATTTAAGATTTTAACTTGGAATATGGATGATGATAGGGCTATTAATATGGACTGGCTGATTGCACAAGTACAATAAGAATTAGAGTTGTCTGAACGAGGTTAGCAATAATCGCCATTGCCTGTATTTACAAACAAACCTTTAGAGATAAAACTGAAAGCCGCTTGAGTCTGATTGAACAATGGTACTGGTAAAAATCACATTTGCATTTTATACATTTAGTGATGAGTGTGATGATATTGGCAATGGCAGTTGGCTTGGGATAAGTGCTAATAATGAGCAACTAATATGACTGCTGCACTACTGGAATGTTTTATTAATTTTATCTTTTATTCTTGATTGTTAACCCGTTGGAATGTTTGGTGGCACTTAATGTATAATAACAGGGAAATACATTGTAGTATGCTGTTGTGCAAAACTTGTATATAGACGAGTTTGTGATTTTTAAACTGAATTTGAAGCACCAATTGTGAATGAATGAGTGACTGTTAAAGGAACGCTCGAATTAATTTTTCAATGCAAGGATTTTTAAAATTGTTTGTATTTATTTTGTTATGATTGAGATTAGTTTTCCAGCTTCCACCTTGATTAGAAATTTGATTCAAATCGGCATTACGACTTTTCGTCTACAGAATAATTTGACTCCGCTCATGGCTCATGTACCGATTATGTAGTAAGTTAGCCAATCGGCTTTCTGTAAGTTTGGTGTTTGAGATAACATCGTATGTATGATTTGTCGTAGATTTGCACGGGTGAAATAGGCCCAGCCATTGCAGTGGGCCTCAACATTGGCTCGTCTATTGTCACTTCCAACGGGATACCAATCACAAGCGAGCAGCTTCTGAGTGATGCCACTCTTGTGCCTATACCAGTACCTGTGCTTCCTATGACGATTGACCCAAGCGATTCCAGTGATACTGAGGTGGTTCTCGATGTCGATTTACGCAAAGATGTCCAATCTTTGATCAAGGCATCTGCTGAGCCTATAATTCATCACGAACCTATTGATTCTGGCCCGGAGAGTATTATTTCAACTGTGCCACCTGTCTGCCCAGTGGATCATACCGTTGGAAAGCAAATGCTAAACACGGTTATTCCTTGTAACATTGACCAGTTGTTTACCATGTTGTTTACAAACTCAAAATTCTACCTGGATTTTCAATTGGCAAGAAAAACGTGTGGTAAGATTTTTGTTTTTTGTTTTTTTTACCTTAAAAGCACTCTTTCAGGTACCTGCATAAGGTTTTTTTTGGTATAGATATTAATCAGTCTGATTGGCAGTTGGGCGATGGATCTCAAAAAACGAGACAACTGACTTTTACAGTTCTTACGGGTCAGAGCATAGGTCCTAAGCAAGCACAAGTCACAGAAACACAGGTAAGCGTTGTCTTGTAAGGGCTCTCATCTTGCCCCACTTTAGATTCCTTTGTATAAAGTTTTGTGGCTTCGGAAACAGGTACTGCTTCCTGCGAGTCGACCAGGTTTACTTTATGCGATTCAAAGCGAGTCTGTGAATGCTGGCATTCCATACGCCGATGTTTTCTCCGTCAATTGTCACTATTGCCTTTCGAAATTGTCCTCGAGTGAAGCTAGACTGGTTGTTACAAGCAAAATCAACTACAAGAAATCGACATGGGCTAAACGTAAGACAACTTAAGACTGCGAGAGTGTAATTAATTACAAGTGCACCAATGATTAATACTGACGTCAGATTTGCCTTGCAGCTTTTATAGAAAAGAATTCGATGGCAGCCATGGTCAGCTTTTACACTCATATGGAGAAAGCTCTCAAGGAGGAATGTGTCAAAATGAGTGCGGGAGGGGTTACCCCAACTTCACCGATTGCTAGCAATTTGCCTCGAAGACGCCATCCTCAGAGGAAGAAGCACAGAGCACCTGATATTCCAGCTTCCGCAATGACAAGACCAAATGTCGAAGGTGGTTTGATGCATTCAGGTAATTACAGAGTACTAGTTTTTGTGAATCATGGTTATTCAACAGAAACGTATTAAAATGTTCACTGTCCATTGCAGGTGCACGTCCATCACTCTCAACGATTGCATCGGATGCATTAAATGATGTGGCCGCGGACAGCGTTGAAAGTTCATTCGTCATGAAAATAATTTTGACAGTTTTAGGCTGTCTAGTGTTGCTCAATGCGTTTTTGTATTTTAAATTATCCTATCTGGAAATGGCTGCTACGAACACATCAATAATGTATCCACCTCCTATAAAGTTTTCTGGGTAAGTTTTTTTTTGCGAATTGAGGATTTTGAATTTGGTAGTTTGAGTTAACTGGAATATTTTATTAATCTTCTAGCGAAACTCCACAAACGCATCAGGAGTGGCTCGTGCTTCTTCAACACCAGGAAACATTGCACAGGTCAGAAGTTCATGGCTGGCATGAAATCTTGGTGTCTGCTATAAAAATTTTACATCAGGTAAAAATGATTGTTAACAAACAGATAAATTGAATATATTTATTTGTATGTAATTGTATCTATAAATATAGTTTTGATTTGTTAGTTGTACTGAGTATTAGATTTCATCGTAACTGATACACTTGGTATTTCAGGCGGAGAAAGATTTGGAACATTTGAAGGTACACATTTCGAAATACGGACAAAACAGCGTCTTTAAACCAGGATACCTCCAAGGAAATAATATGTTGAGCAGAGAAGATCAATCTGACGTCAGACCAGTTGGAAATGATGAATCAAGTAGTGACCACACGCCCACACAACGGCAACCTGTAACCAGTAACCCTAGTGGAAACGACGACGTTCGTTGACCAGTCCGATGGTGTCAATATCAGAATGAGATTTCTTACCGCTTAACGTTTGTCGATTAATAGTCCCGCATAGTCGTAAGTACTATACGTAGACAGGTGACATGAAGTGGACAGATTCGGGGAATCACCTCATTCAATTTTATGAACCGCTGTGATGAAGATGGTGTCTGTTATTCCGTATTTCTAGGACAGTATCTCGTACGCATTTTATTTTAAGGCAACGTAGTTACCTAGAAATCAACGCTTGGCGTTTGACAGCCATACAATACTACGTTAGTAATCCTTAGTTCCTTTCCTGAAGTGCGATTTGCATTTTGCGAGTTGAAAACCAAAGATTTTGCCAGTCATTTATCAAGCAACCCTTTGCAACATCAGTCGTTCGGAAGTATACATTGTTTAATGACACAGTAGCAATGAGAAAGGAGTTGAACGTTTTTCAAGAGTATATGATACTCAGTATGAGATATGTGATATTTACACGAAAGTTGCCATTTTTAATTTCATACTTCGTTGAAGACGAAACTACTTGTATTATTCAAGGAGGAGAAAAACGCATTATATTTTTCTGTGTGTTTGAATTCGCAGGACGTTTGAATACACGACACGTTATTTGTATTTAAATTGAGGATGCAGGCAGATGTAGATTCAATGTATCAATGGTTTGGTTGAGTTTTTTTTGGCCCAACTGTATGTTACATCAATATTGTGTCCTATTATTGACACCAACAGACTTTTAGGAAATTAGAGCGTAATGTAATATAGCTTCACAAAAACCGTTGTTTAATCCAGGAAGATACACTGATCACTAATATTGCACTATGCAATGTAAGTACTTGAGTAATAAACTTAAATACGTTAAAGACTTCGCCGATTCACCTGTACAACGGATATAGGATTTAGTAATTTCAAGGGATTTTTCAATTGATTTAGAACCACATCTTTCTTTACCTAAAGGCTAAAGACTGTTGCCCGAATCATTTGAATGTAGGATTACTATACTACAGAAATTCTATATGTCTTTTGAAAGCAATTCGAAGTACTGTTCCGCTCGCTCGCAGTGTTATATGAATGAGTGCTCATCGTTGAACTTATAGTCACAAGGAGATGATGGATTAAATGTTACTTGTCATTGTCAGGAGGAAAAGGTTGAACTTGTACTTATGCCAGCTATTCTCACTGGCACAACTGTGATAATAAACTGCTTCAAGCGTACTGATCGAATGGGCAACTGAAATTAAAAATGGAGGGAGAATGTCAATTTAGTAACATATCTCCTACATAGTAGGTTATAGTACACTGTGTATTTAACTTCTGAACTGCTAAATTCTTGTTCAGGAGACATTAGTTAGTCACACGCACACTTCTTAGCAGAAAAGCTCGGTTGTATTTTTTCTTCTATTTTTACTTAGCGTTCCTACTGCGCAATTTTGTGTGCGTGTCACCGGGATGAAAAAAAGTTTAGTATGCGATTTAAAAAATGATGCAGCAACTTTGTAATTACATTGTATACGTGTAGGTTTATTCCAATTTAGCACTCTTCCATCATAATGATCCTCAGATAATTTATAGTGCTAACTGGATATAAATCCAGTTTTAGTATTTATTATTTAACTTTTAACTTTACTGTTAAACTAGGTTCGCCCTGACAGATTGTGACTCCAGTATTGTTACTCATTTACGTATATTTAAGCAATAAACTTGTACTGTATACTGTTATACCTTGTTCTTTGATTTTCAAACATAAAACATTCATTTCAGCTCCAAGTTATTTGTACAACTAAATCACATTTGAAGGTATGTAAATGATGAAAACTGTTTTTGCGTTTAGAGCAACACATATTGGCGTCCCGTCAGTGGTCTTTGTTCGCACATGCAAAATATCGACACGCATAGAAAATGGCATCCAAAGTCATACCAAATTGTGGTCCAGCGTTCCTTCGGATGATAACCTCCAAAAACTAAAGATTTTTAAAAATCTGAATCTCACAACCTAAAAATTACTAATTAAATTAATTTTTCCAAACACAAATTGTCATTCGCAAATATCCACAAATCATTCACAAATTCACCGCACGTGTGCCCAAAGGTGGAGGAAAGGAAAGTACAGCTTTCCTTCATCTCCAAACGTTGAACGAGAGCTACAATATTTTGATGTATTTTTGTGTGCTCATACTGGTTTTTTTAGGTGGTCCGACGAGCAGGTGTATACAAGGAACGTAAACAAATCTCCACACACATTTGTCAGCTTTGTAAAGCTTCCTTCTGTTGAGTGTCTCGGCAAAGATTAATTACAATTAAAATCAACGTCACATCGACATACACTTTTTGTCGTAACAAACTGAGGTTGAGGGTGAACGCGACTCGAGATTTCAACAGATGTAGGCAGTATTGTTGATTGTCATTAGAAAGAGAAATATTAGTGTGTCAATTTGTGGTTAAAGTTTCCAGTTTTCAAGATGAATTTGAAAGAGCACATCCTTCAAAATGAAATCCTGCACTTGGGCCAAATAATTCAGACCTTGTCGTACGAGCTAATTGTTCTGCAAGATTTCCTCAAAGAAGAGCATGGTAAGTTGTCCTAATATCGATGTTCTTTTAAGCTCCATTTTACTGACCAAAACTTTGACTTTAAATATTTGCCGGAAACGCTTGTAACTAACATCTGTGTCAATTATTTATTTTATAAATTCCAATATTAATCTTGGGACTTTGATGCTGCAAAATGAATGCTTTTCGCTTTCAACAGAAGTTTTGTATGGTGATGTATCGTTTTACATTTTAGGTCCAAAGTTTGAAGAGTTCCGTTCCCGTGTTTCCGCAGACCAAGAGGATCAGGTGCCGTTGTTGACCAAATCATCAGCAGCAGTGGAAAAGTATGAGGCACAATTTGAGTACGAAGCGAAACGAGGTCGACCGAGAAAAGATGATAATTATGAAATTGAGAGAATTTCGGGTAAGTCAGAAACTTCATAGGCATTTTTTTAAAAGATCATTTTGTGAATAACAAATTGCGATTTATTACCAGAGCAGGGTGTACGTGACAGTCATTAACTGCAGTCTGCCTGCAGTTTATGTTTATCGAGCTGTTACAAATTATTTCCGTCTAAAATCTGTTTTTTTTATTATAGCAGAAAATCCTGCCATACGACGTTTACAAGAAGGGGAAGAAATGCCACCGAAAGCTTACAATGAATGCATTAACTCATCATCAGTGTCGGAAGTCATCAATTATGACAGCGATATGGACATATCAGAAGGTATAATGGATGAAGGCTATGGCGATATCCAAATGATTACGATGAAATTACATATTTCATAGTTCAACTCGTGCCGTATTGGTAAAATAAAACTTTTTTAACACGTTTTTAAAACGTTTTTATTTTCAGATACAGACTCCGAAGCCGAGGCTTTGCGGGATCCGTTAAACGATGGAAATCAGAAGGGTGGAAGGAAAAGAACGAAAATCTGGAAATACTTTGATACCATTCATTTGAACCGGAAAAGAGCGTCAGTGAGATGCCATTTGTGCAAGCGTGTAGTCAGCGCACGAGCGACCAGAATGGTTGAACACCGAATAAAGTGCAAAAGGCGATCATTAGTGAATCGAGGTATTCAACGACCAAGTGACGCGGACAGAGAAACTCTGGCACAACTTCAGGATTGCAGAGACGACGAGTCTACTGAAGATGTATCTGAGCTTGGGGCAGTCGATAGTGGTAAGAGCACCATGGACATAAGTGCCACTGCGAATGAAAATGAAAGTGATAATAGAGCTCAGGTTTGTGAAAATTCACGCGCTGGTAACCGGAGTAGCCCTATCGGTCGCGGTTTGAGTATTATATGGTCGTACTTTGAAATATCTTATCACAACAAGCTTAGAAAAGCCAAGTGTTTGTCATGTGGACAATTAGTTAGTCCCAAAGCTGAAAGGATGCGTCAGCACAAAAGTATTTGTGCGGGCTCCGGAAAAACGCCTGCAGGAGACAGCGCTGAAACGTTGTCTTCTGCCAGTGTTTTTTCGGAGCAACATGTTGATATGTGCGACAAACTTGAAAAGATTACTTGATGCTCGTACTAAATGTGGACTACACATGAATGTGAAAGTTGGAATATTTCTACATTATTATGAAAGTTTATTGGTCAGCTATAATTTGAAAAGTTACAAAATTATCATACATACATATATGACGAGATGTATAAAGTATGTAATTTAATTCTATTATTTCCAAATATTACCTATTTAAAATGTTTAATTTTTATACTTTTGTTAAGCGGCCAACATTTTTGATAATCTACGAGTCCTACCTAGTTTTACATAATCGTTATTAAAATTTACTTGGTTTACAAGTTTATAATTGGATGTTGGAATTCTAAAGCCAGCTTACTCATCTATCTGCTGAACCTCCACACTGAAAATACGTTGAAAATTAGATGAAATGCATACGACTGGTGACTGGATAATTTTATGACTAGATGAGGTTACGAAATATTGATAATTTTGCACATAACCATTCGTGCATCTAAAAGTACCACTACTTGTGACTCACTTCCAGAAGACTCGTGATGGCATGACCTGCTGAAAGCTCATTTATTTTCAATAGTGACGATGCTTGTCTGTCCTCTAGTATGCAATTTTTGTAAGGAACTGGTGAATGCTGGTTAATCTCGAAATAGGCAAATGCAAATCAATCTATTTTTCATAAACGTTTGTTTAGTAATGAAGAGTAATATTCAGTTGAGCTAGCTGGGAGTTTATTTTTAACGCACATTTTATTTAATATCAAACGAACACCCTTTCAACATACCAGTTAATGTATTTACTGATTATACAACTTTATTTGGTAAACTTTGCGCGTTTTCGAATCTTATATTTCCGACACTTCCGACAGACATTTCCAACTTTCAGTAAAACATACGTATTATTACAAACATAATTTTAAAACGTGTTTACACTTTATATAGTAAATATGAGTGCAGCAACTGTAAAGCTTTGATGTTTATGCATTCCTATGCATATTACAAAGTGGTTTAAAAACTAACACAAATGCAGGATACTTGAAGTTCAAGAAATACAAATAATTTTCAGTTTTTACGATTGTGATGACTGGGATTCTGCTCTCCCACTCATATTTTAATCATACTCTGCAGTATTTACGAGATCTGGTTGGTCAAGATGCGGACCCATTCCTTGGATGCTGACTAGTTTTTGTTTGGTGCTGTGCATCTCCATTTTCAGGCTGGTACGAGCCGACTAATTTTCTATCCGCATTTTTCAATACCCAGTTATGCTTTGCGACTTCCAGAGCCTCCCATTCTGCCTTAAACGCTGCCTTCGGATCTTGTGGCATGGCCATGGCGGCTCCAGACATTTGGTCTTGCATCACGCGAGATTGATCAGCGGCATTGTTTTCTCCTAGTACTAGTGTATAAATACTTCGAAGACCAAACACGTTCAAGAAATACCAGGACGCCGACGACACCCACGACGCGTCTAATGTTTGCAGTTCTACACCCCGTTGCAACATAGGTTTGAATCGTAGAGTGAGAGGAAATGGCACTGCAGAATAAGAATAATGAAAACTTACTTTCAATACATACATGGTTTGAGTTATACTTATATGTATAAAAATCCGCACATAATTATGCTCACTTTAACTTTAATTCATATTACTATATATGTACTATAATGAAATCAACGTACCCTTGGAACACCACTCACTTCTAGTAGATGTAGATTTAAAAGCAATTTAAAAAGTTGGAGGGGAGCCAAATTATCCACAGGAGAATCCCTCCCTGCCCTCCTCAAAATATCTCGCTACTCTTCAATTTCAATCGGGTATTGTAGAGTGAACAGAAAGTAGTTTCTTGGTTAAAATTGTACTGGTTGCTTGTAGCAGTTGCTGCTTTCCAGTCTTTCTTCAAAATTTCAATTTTATAACCAGAAATTCCGACTTTAGCCTGAAAGTAAATACAACACAAACTGATTAAAACTATAGCTTGCACATACAATAACGCATCAAACCATTTAAATTTAACGTATACAATATTTTTAGTATTATTACCGTTTCAATTTAATCCTTAATGAAATGTACAACTTAAAAACCAGACCGTCGCTGTAAATATATAAAATCTCGGAGCACTTATGATAATTAGATTATTTTAATATTAATTTCTGCAACAAAATTGAGGTGGTGGTGCTTCCAGCAGATGATCTTGCATGAATCTCATGTTGAGCTCAGCAAGTGCAATGTGACAATGTGCAATCAAAAACATGCACACATACCTTACAACATGAAGCTTACGTGTTGTACACGATCGAGAATCTGCGGATACAAAAAATCCTTTTTAACAACCTGCTGATTGGAGCCATGTTTTCATCCCTTCCATTTCAAATGTAGTCCAGTTTAAAATTCATATAACGAAAAATGATCCAACTCATCTTTCTGTAGCCTTTCATAAAATTAAAGGTTTTGAAAACCAAACGGTTATTGAACAGTTTAACCAACTTCAATTAAGTTTGGTATGGATGAAAATTAAAGTTTCAAAACCTCCGCCGAGATCTGGGGCATTATGAGAATTTATGCTTTCAACTGTATCGTCTTTGTCTCCTTAGCTTGCGTCGCGTTATTGCAAGCGAAATGCTTGAAGAGCACAAAAGTTGCATTCGTCTTACTCGTCCGTGTGTCGTCAGTTTCACGCAGACGCATAGTCGTCAGGAAAGTTTGCAGCGGTTTGACGCAAGACCCGTACGAATTCCGAAGCCGACTGCTGAGCGACAATCTACGGGCTCAATGTCAGCAATGTTATTGATTGAAGTCAGCCTTGGTTTCTGTCTGGCGTGATCGTCATTTGGGTGCACATTTGAAGTAATGTATGCACGAAAATAAGCGAAACATTAAAAGTTAATTGACCACATTTAATTACTCAGTATTATGGACGGGTTTGTAATAATTCTCATTTTCTAGTGTGTAATAAATTATGGATCCGATATTCTCAAACCATCGATGATAATAGTGAAGGGGAAGGAAAACTTGAGACCAATCCCCAGCGCCATATTTTTTCTTCCTCTATCGTTCCTGTTTCTTTCTAAAGTCTTTTCGTCATATGGAAAACATCATACGTGGTACACTCAAAGCACCTACTCCTGCTAGATATAATGTCGAACCGTTCCAATTACCTAATCGAAACAGTTCAACATGTCCCGTGTGAAAATTAGAATTAGTTCAAATTCCAAATTAATAAACCTTGAATTTAAAATGTCCTTTTCGTCAATAAATTACCTCTCCCCATCCACGTGAAATACTTGGTTGTTTGTAACAATTGGCATTATTGTACGGCACTTAATAGTAAATACGCCGCTTACACATAATGTTGGATAAAACCGAACGCAGTGTTATGTATTTTAAAATATTTTATGAATGATTTTATTACGTCCCAGAATTTGGAGTGGACAGACGGACAATCTGCCTTTATCTTAGAAAATTTGCTGTTACATTTTGTAGGCTCGAAAATGAGGGGCATTGAGCGACGCAGCTTTATCAAGGAAAAACGATACCAGGAGTGTTCGTTACCCGCAACCATTTCATACATTGAGTTCTTTCTCTGTGCGTACGTAACGCGTAGGACTTTCTAACTACATACTACGACCGAACCGAAACCCATTGCATTGCAAAGACAGAATGCGAACATACAAGTACATATATATGAAGCCCGCCCCTTTTTAGTTGGCCAAAATACAGTTTGGTTTTCTCTGGTAACTTCGCTCTGTTTATCTGAAAGAGTTGACTCCACCCCGCTACTGCATTGATGTATGTACAACTATTGCTTAACAAAGAAGTGCCGAGAGGGTCTGTTCAATAATTTCAGACACAAGAAATCGAAAAACTGTCAGAAGCAAGGTCAGAATTACTCCGTTTTAGACAAGGTATATAGCACTAATTGTACAAATAACTGTTCGGGCAATTATATCAATCTGTAACAAGCAATAAATTTCAATTTATCTTGACTCGCCAGGTTTGGAATGAAAAACACAAATCATGAACCGACCGATTTAGTGAGGTATTGTAATGTTGGCAATGCAGAGCTATGATGTTGAGTTGTTGAAGCAACGAAATAAACTCCACGTCACCGGGTTTGTCTGTCTATCTGCAAGTTGTAACGAAATTGGTGAAGAAATAGGAGTTTTTGGATTTGTAGTTTTATATGATTTCAACAATCAAAGAGTTTGTAGGTCCGTAAGCCAAGGCGCACCTCCATTGCACAACCGGGCTCTTAAGATTTATCAGATTAGAGGAGTTTAAAATTATATTTTTTGCTTGTTAATTTGGTATGTATTTGATTTTGAAACCAGAGAAGTGATGGTTAGGTAAAATTAAACTTACTGTAGATTTAGAGTGGAAGAACAATTAATACATATTTGTAACTGCACGTTGTTTGGTTTTGAAAGTCGTAAATGCAACCATCGACGAATTCATATGAAGAAATTCTGATAGCATACTGAACATCTAAATACATCTCGGCCCACTACCTCAGTATATCCGAGAAAAAATTTTATTCTTTGTTTGCAGCTAAAAGTTACATTTATGTGCATGCACCATAAGTTACCATTGGACTAGCTAGTGCAGGCAGACATCCATAATTCGCTCATTGCTCCTTCTCTATATCTCCGTTGTAGTAGTCAGCAGACTCACATCAGACTGCACATTCAGGCTCTACAGTCGTATAGTCGACAGAAACGCTTCGTGAGTCACGAATCGTGACTTCTTGGTTTGTGTTGGGCAGAGGCAGATAAAGATACACTGATACACAAATCCCCTATGTGCTAGTAGCACAGTGCTACTGCAGACAGCCAAACAGGCAGGTAGGTACAACAGGGTAGGTAGACCTCTACATCAATACGTAGAGGTACTCATACACATAAGACTATGGATAGAGCCTTAGAGCAACAATGCAACCAGCTAAAGCTTGAGAAACAGTGAGTATATGCTTCAAAATTTTCCATGATCTCTTAACGTAAACATTAAACCTTCGTGCGCAAATTAGAAGTGTACAAAATCTGAATGTTAATCACAATAAGAACAAACTTTCAAACAAAATTAGATTGTCTTTTACATTACTTCGTTATAAAGTATTTACTAGTTAAGCCGTGAGTTAAAGTTTTTTCAGACTTAAAAACTGGACACGTTTTTTAATAATTTCATCCACTTAATTATCCGATTAAACGATCCAGAATGGTCATACACATCGATATACATACATTACATAAAAACTACTGAATAAAGAACGGACTTGGTTCACGAGCCGTATTTGAAAGCGGAATCAATATTTTGAATACTAATTTATCAGGGAATTCACGGGGTAGTTTTCCTAAATCTAAAAAAATTGCACATCCGATTTTAAAATAATATTCAGTCCCAGCTGCATCTCTATGGGCTACTTAGTGATGGAATAATTTGCAGAGCAGTGAGCACTTCTCAGCTACTTTAATTCCCCCTTGGCAAATAACAGACAGACAGACATCGATAGCATACCGCAGAAGGATACGCTTACACTGGGTCTTGAGTGTATGACGTGTGCGTGCGTGAAATGGAAAAATTTTTCCTAGGTGCATACTTGCATACTCCAATGCTAAAGACGGGAAGAACGTCCCTCCTCCTCGCCAAGACGTATGCGGAAAAAATTATGTGAATATGACAAACGAGCAACGTAATCCTGAACGTGCCACGTATACCCCCCAACCCGTATCTTTCCCATATGAATGATTCAGAAAACGAATGATGTAATCCCAGACACACAGGACAGAATACGGGGGCAATGAATGAGCTGTCTCGAGGGCGGGGCTTTTTCATACATTGAATGAGTGTGAGTCGTGCCAACAAAAAAAACGAGGGGGTCTCCGACGTGGCCGAGATGGGGCTGAATTCTGAAAGGGTGCAAATACTTGATGCTACTCCTCGTATTTACATCGGCAGGATATGGAGGAGGTGAGTCAATGGGAAAACGTTGAGCCGCAATCGTACGGCCACACAGACCTTTAGTTTGGTAGTGCATGCAGTAGCAGCAGCAGCAGCAGTTCAACTTCACTTGCAATACAAAAGAAACTCACTAAAAAAGCTCTGCTTTCGTGGAGCATTGAAGTTGAACTTCTCTCTCATCGTCTACTGCTACAGCAAAACCATACTCGTTCGAGTTGAGGTGGTTGTTGGTTGAAAAATCGAGAGAGAGAGAGACAAGGAAAACAGTATTTCATCATGGAGGAGAGCCAACAACCACACTTAATCCCCCGAAATGGAGGTTCTGAGGACGATTTTGGACTTCAGGACAACGCTGAACCGCAGCGTAAGAAGCGCTGCATCCGTTTCGCCTCTGACCTGAGCGCTGAGGACCCCCATTTGGTGGGAGACTCGGGTTTCGGTGACTTGCCCAAGTTCGACGAGCAACATGGCGACTTGGAGGTCTCCACTTACTTCACGAGTGATGGTGAGTTGTGCTCGTTCGCTCTTCTCATTGGCTAAGCTCGCTAGGGATCGGCTGGCGAGGGGTCGGCGTCTTCTACTTTTTCCGCACCTCGTCTCACCCACTCGCTGATGGGATGGGTTGACGTGGTGCTGCTGCAGTAAAGTTTAGTTGCGTTTAATTGTTTTCGAGGGCAGTGGAGAGGTGGCGCTGCTGGTAGCTTGCGTTGGGCTAAATAAACACGTGGCAAATGGTATTGGATTTTTTTTAGAATAACACGCACGTGTGTTTACATTGAGCTGCTGATCACAACAGCGGGCTCCATTTTCAGTTCCAATTCTTCCTTGTTTGTTGATAGTTCAGTTGGCCATGAAGTGAGTTTTTTATGACTAGCCTTAATAATTTACTGTGAAATTAATTATTTGTGTTTTAAAAGTAGGACGAAATTAGCAATGAAAATGAAGCGTTTTGGTGAAACTACAACCGTTGAGTGGGAATCCATTGAAAATGGCGTATTTGCAATTTTTACTGGAATTAGTCTGGAATTTAAAAGTCGAGTAAAAGCGAAGGAAAGAGTTATATAATATTTTTAAAAAAAGAAAAAAAAGTAACACCACGTTCAAGTAAGTTTTTGTTCAAGTTCTGAAACTTCCGTAGCCGAGACCCCTCTCTCCAATGACCAGTCAATCCTTGGCGAGTTTTAGTATTTAAGGGTTTTGTTTAAAATGTGAAGCAACGATGATGAGAGATAATTTGCGTCTGATTGGCAATGACGATTTATTTTGCCTGCCTATCTTCGTTAATTGTCTGATGTTGTTTTCCAATCTATTATTATTATTGAGCGTACTCTGAGAAGGATGACGCTTCTCATTGAGCTGGTGCATGAATTTTACGAATTGCATGTTGTTTTTCAATTTCTATACTTTATTAGATTATTAAGAATATATAGCTGTTCGATTAGTTCGATTAATCTATTCATTGATATACTCAACTATCGGTGACACACCGTAATTTCAAATACTCATAATATGATGATATAAATCATATTATGTAGGCATTGCTGCACAGCTCTTTGAGGACACAGGTCATCCGTTTTGTGGCAGCGTTAGAGCAACATCAATTGACACTTTATCTCTGCATACAGATTTAAGTGACGTTCAGGAGCCGGACGAGGAGGAGGAAGAAACGGAAGGGGTCGAAGACGCTGAACAGGGTACCACGACTTCAGAAGGAGGATTCGATTCATTTTCAGAGACAAACACGCAAAGCAATTTCAGCGGAGTAGACCCTTGCTGTAGTAGCGCCAGTAGCAGTCGTTCTAGTTCATCCAGTGGGAATCACCACGAGTCGTTTACTTCATCTGAAGAGGATTGTGATTTTAGCTTTTTATTCAATCATAAAACAATTGCGGGCAGTCCCGGAAGAGCAGCGATGCTGCAACGGTTTCTATCACAGTATAGGAATAATCCCAACGATAGTCATTTACAACATCTGCTTTCTTTGATACTCTCCGGACCGGAGTTTACCCCAAGGAGAAATCGACTTCGTCACGTTTCTACAATTCAGGATGCGGCTAGGCTCTTAAGGTGCGTTCTTGCTTATATGCCTGCATTGACATTGGTACAAAAAAGGGGGAAAAGTTGTGCTTCATAGCTTCGCAGCAGACTTTACATGTGTGACCAATATTAACTTTGTGTATTGCAGGTGTTCCAAGAAGATAATGGTTTTGACTGGGGCAGGAATCTCGGTATCTTGCGGAATTCCAGATTTTAGATCAAAAGACGGACTGTACTCCAGAGTTGCGAAAGTATTTCCAGAATTACGCGATCCACAGAGTGTGTTCGACATTCGACTATTTCGGAGAGATCCGAGACCGTTCTTCCTTACTGCAAAGGAACTCTACCCAGGCCAGTTTGATCCATCGCCATCACATCGCTTCATACGAAAACTTGAACAACGAGGACAACTTCTTAGGAACTATTCCCAAAACATTGACACATTAGAAACTATAGCTGGAATAGAGCGGGTAACGATGTGTCATGGGTCTTTTGCTACAGCCACATGCATTAGGTGCAAGCATAAGGTTTCGTCAGATGATATCAAGGAGAAGGTGTTGGCTGGTGAAGTACCATTTTGCACGGCTTGCTCTAACGAGGAGGAATGGAGCAAGATTCAGTTCCCTTTGGGACAAGCAGCTGTAACGAATCCACAACCGGAAGGTGCTCCAACTGGGCGTACGTCGGCTGACGATGAAGACGACGACGACAGTTACTTTTTCCCCGAGCTAGATGCATTGCCTCCTGTGGTAAAACCGGACATTGTATTTTTTGGTGAAGATTTGCCGGATGAATTCCACATGAATCTTAGTTTGGATAAACCGCATTGTGATCTCTTGGTGGTAATTGGATCGTCGTTGCGAGTTAGACCTGTTTCTTTAATACCAGGTATGCCCAGTTTCATATTTAAATAAAATTATGTGACAGATGATATTTGTTGAAACTAGATGTGTAATTTTACGAATGGACACTTTTTTTGTAGGAATGATTCCTCCTGAGGTGCCACAAATTCTAATCAATCGAGAACCTCTTCCTCAAGCGCAATTCGACATTGAACTATTCGGCAATTCAGACTCCATCATTGCTCAGCTCTGCAGAATGATGGGCCCGGACTTTGATGATTTGGCGCGACCGGAAGCACTTGAGGAGGTGTCGAAATTAATGAAGGAAGGAGTTGACGCGCAGGATTGTGCCGAAATTACTGAGCCAAAATCTGAGCACGATGTGGAGGCTTTGAAAGCATGCTGGGAGCCAAAAACTACGCATAATTTGGCGGATAAATTACCAGGTAAGAATATTTGTTAATAGACATGCACATAAAGCAGATATAAAGCATAAATGTTGTTTTTATTTAATATTTATTGTGATATGTTGTTTTGAAACAGAAAATTCATATTTGAAGTGGAGACCGCATCAGTATATTTTTGAAGGAGCTGAAGTATTGTACGATCCAGATGACGACGACGACGACGACGATGATGATGATGAGGACGATGATGAAGATGATGACGACGATGACTCGAGTAGTAGCGAAGAAGAAGGGGCTAGCGTCAAATCAGAACCTCGCGATGATTCAGCAAAAAGAGAACCTGTGACTGAAATTAAGAAAGCTGCTGGTGAAGAAGCTAACAGTACTCTACTCCCATCCGTTAGACCTTCAGCAGACAGTGACCAAGTAACAGAAGCGAAGACTTAAAACAAGCCATTGTAGCCAGTTGAAAGTGAATGAAAACATCGGTACTATTAGTAAGTCGTATGTCGGGAGAAACAAATTGATGGTTTTAGAACCAAGATCTGAATGAGTTTTTAAAATATTCTAGCGCATGAATGTTAACAGTTGCAAAATACATATACATATATAGAGTGAGCTAAAGGAGTTGAAGTATTAACCAAAGATGGTCAATCCGGAAGGCATCCCAATTCCCAATTGTTGCAAGAAAGTTGTTGAATATTAAGGTGTACGTACATACGCGTAAAGTGGGAAGAGATGAACTAATACGAAATGAATTTTGTGCTTGGATTAGGGGAAATTGGAAAATAATTTGTGATTGTTAGCAGAAGTAGAAGATTCTTAACAATTCCAATATTTATGAAAATGCGCAATTGATATGATTTTTAGTATCCCTCATCATAAACTAATATCAGCATCATCTCTTAGAATTCAGCAAATGAAATAGAATATAAAAAACATATACATATGTACTCACAACCATAATATTTTCCCGGGAACTTGACTAGTTTGTTTATGTAGTTTTTAGTTCACTTGATATTAACAATCGAATTGTGTGATCCTAGCTTATTTGTTTCAACACTACAATAGAAACGCTATTTTTGAACGGAATTTTGCATTAGTTATTACTGAGTTTTGCATTGTTTATAGATTTCGACTTTGTTGTGACAGTCATCATCTTTACGATACTGCATGGAATTGAAATACAGGTTTGCTAAAGTTAGTAATTCTAAAAGTTGTCTAGGGTAGTTTGCCGGTTGAGTAATAAGTGTGGATGGAACTTAACACAACGGAATTTGTAACTGGTCGCAAAAAATCGTATGCGTATCTGTGTATTGATAACATTGATGAGTAATGCTACACGCTGCGTTACAAAATACTTAGATAGAGGTCTTCTCGTTACAAGTATATCTGGTACTGAATATACTTAATTTACTTATTTTATTGCAGTAGTGTTGATGTCGTTAACTTGACTCGGAGGGTAAAACTGTAATTATTATTATATTATTATATTGTTTTATTCCCCACATGGAACGGGGAAAGAAAGCGAAACGAAAAAAAAAATAAACTGAAGCCAGTGTAAATGGTTTTCTCAAGTTCCATTAAACCCAAACAAACTGACTGATTCTCATTCTTTGATTCAGCATTCATGTATTTATTTTTTATATAAAAATGCTATATAGCATTTGCTCATAGAATGTTACAATTCGTCATTTCAACTGAAAAATTCAGTTTTCATATAAACCTAAATTATATCCATTGAGATCTCTCGAGAATCGAGATAGAGAAGAGAAGACTTCACGGGGTAACGTGAGATCTGGGGCTTAGCTTTTGAAAACATGTGTCTACGCATCTGAGTTTACGTTTTGGGTATTGTTTTTATGAACTGTTGTATG
The DNA here is from genome assembly GCA_027743745.1 of Alloscopus bannaensis. Taxonomy (NCBI): domain Eukaryota; kingdom Metazoa; phylum Arthropoda; class Collembola; order Entomobryomorpha; family Entomobryidae; genus Alloscopus; species Alloscopus bannaensis. Next base: position 25,250 of record JAHZMW010003969.1, read on the forward strand.
CTGTGTCGTTTGACATCAGTCTACACCAAGCTAACTCTGTTCTTTCCTGTGTAAGTGCATTCTGCTAATATCATTTAATTGTTGCTTGAATCTCTGCGAAACCTTTGAATTAATAGACTTTTTACACAACGTTTGACCCAACTAAATACTTCCGGCGATATAAAAGGCTGGCTGGCGTATTTACAGTGGTGTAACTTGAAGTACTGACCTGTTGAGGATTGGAGCGGAAACAGTTCAGCGAGTAATAAGGCAGCAAACGAGGAATCCGGATTTAGTGCTTCGAACTTAAAAGTTGATTCAGAAGCAATGCCTAAAAATAAAGCGTGGGGCGAGAATTCCAAAGCGGTGGATGCACGGACTCGGAAAGCGGAGGCGACCAAAAAGGCAGAGGATGACCGGAAGAAAGCGGCTGAGGATGCGTACTGGCAGGATGACGATACAAAACTAGCTAGGAAGCAAAACCGTAAGGTGGGTCCTGGATTAAAACAAAAATCCCACCCCATACACGCAGAACACATGATATACTCTAATGATCCATCTACTATCTATACTCATATATTAATTATTAATTAGAAACGGGTTAACGGTATGTATGGTTGTTATGTTTAATTATGAATTAGGATGAACAAGAGAAGAAGCGACTGGACAAATTACAAAGGAAAACTGAGAACAAGCAACTGGAACAGGATGAGTCTGATCGCCTTCCGGGAAAATCTAGTCAGCCGAGCAAAATAACTCAGGCACAAATAGCTGTAAGAAAATTGGAATCTATAATTAACCTCGAGAGTTTCTAAAGTAGAGCTTAGATGGTACACGACTTATCTTATTGATTGGAACTAATTATTTTGATTGTCAAGGCGGAAAAAGAGAGGCGAGAAGCTGCTGCTAGGAATGCTTCAGCAGCGCTCAGCAAACCACCGAAACCAGCTCCACTTGTTGAAAATTTAAATCGTGTGCTCCCAGTGGATGAGGCGACGACAGTTGATGAGGCATTGAAGATGTTATCAGTAAACGATGCAAGTTCTTCCGCTCCCGATCGCCATCCCGAACGCCGAGCGAAGGCTGCCTATCCTGCATTTGAAGAAGCAAGGTTACGTATCCTGAAAGCTGAAAATCCAAGCTTACGACTGTCCCAGCTAAAGCAGATGGTATTTGAGGAATGGAAGAAATCCCCCGAAAATCCTATGAATCAAGCCCATGCAGACTACAATTCTTAAAACCTGCAACGGAAGCTAGCCACCAATATTGTTGACCGATGTTTCTTCGTGCAATGAAGCCCTAGAAAAATGGGATATAAATACATATGACGGAAATCATGTAACGTGAGCCCAAAAGCTTTTTTACCCGACAAGTGACGCCACTTCACGATTCCTCGTAAAATTAAGTAGTTTCAGCTTTTACCAGTAAGAAATGAGGTATCCAATATCCAAGCATGAAAACGCAACTTGTGTTGCAACTACAGGAATTCGTCTTACCCAAAAAGCTAATTCAATTTATTTTCCGAGCTCTAATTGATAACGCCTACTGTTTATATTCGACAGTTTTGGGTTTTGGGTAATAAATATGGTTGTGACACGATTTCTTTTGAGTGATGATGCATTAATCTTTATTAAGTTTTAGTACTCATTCACTACACATGGTAAAACGCAATATAAACTTACAACGCTCTATTCTACACTTTATACATTGAAACTTGACATTTCTCTCGCTGTTCTACAAACAAACTGATAATTCTAATCAAACCTTCACATAATAATAAATTAGAATTAGGCACATTTTCAAACACTTGAGCTGAAATGGTGATAATTAGAACAAAATGAAAAATACGGCTTCAACATTAAAACAGCAATGGTGGGACGTTCCGAATCGTTTTTCTAACTGGTTTGTTTGTTGGAAGGTTCATCAGCTAGAGCCATAACGGTTTCCTTGAAGTGTTTTGCAATGGCGCTATCTTTTTTTGTTTCTGCAAATATAAAAACTCAATTACTAATAGAAAGTGAATTTAAAATGTACAGAATTAGCACTTGTTCAATCTCTTCTCTCACTTCGTATGGGAAATCCTAAATCATCGTAGCCAGGCATAAGATCGGAACTTGTGTAATTTGTTTCCGGATGTTTCACCTTCAAAAAGAAATCGGTCATTAGATCCAAGAAAGGAAATATTCCACACGTCCGAGGATGTGTCACTGGAATCTTTCCAGCGCACGCTTTCGGTGGATCTGGGTCTCCACCCAATTCCTCATTTTCATTGTCGCCGTAATTCACAACGTGAAGTTCGCTCCCGTAAAAATAGCTGTCCTGATTATCTGTATGCGAAATTGAGTCAACCACTTTAACAAATCTTTATCGAAATACAAATAACTTTGTGATTTCAGTGTTGTTTTCAGATACTACGTACCGAAAAAGTCAGCTTGTGTAAAAATATGCTTCTTTTGTGAAATTTTTCCAGAACTTGCGATGCTAATTGCCTCCTCCGCAGTCAGACCACCTTTAAAATGATTACATAAGATAGGCGGCTCGAAAACGCATGAGTAAGAAATTACTAAAATACTTTAAAACTTTCTACCTCTGTAGCGGAGTTCATTCATAAGCTTCCCTTGCTGCCAAATCAGGCAATCATGGCTCGTTGCTGTATGAGGGCCTTGGCAATTAATGCAGGAAGGAATTTTTGCAGTGCACAACTGCCTTTGGTGAGCGGTTCCACAATATGAGCACCGAGCCTGAGCCCTGCACTGCTTTCCCTGATGACCATAACGACAACATCGTGTGCACTGCATAGGATTCGGCACCTGTACATAGTTCACATTGGTCGTCACTTGATTTTTGATTGATCATGCATTTAGAGTTCTTTTAAAATATGGAATTAGTAACCTGCAGCTCAAAAATTTCAGAAAAGATCTTGACGGACTCTGGGAGAAACCTCAAATTAAACGACACGAAAGCACAAGGTCGCTGGAAGCCATGCGCAAATCCCCGAGACTTCTCCGTGACGTACCGAACGGAATATACTTCCGGATACGTTTTCCGTATTTCATCCTTCAGGTCAGACGGCTCCAAGTCAGTGGGCAGTCCTTTGATGAACCCCACGACTCGTGGCGTATCTGGAAACGTCATTTTGCACGGAATCCCAGCAAAGTAGTTCAGCGAGCCCAGCATTTTGATAAGCCGTTCCGAATCACTAATAATTTGCAGCCCTCCGTTCACCATTTTCTCATAGCCAAACTTGTAATTCAAGACTTGCATTGCATCTCCTTTGGTCAACCGCTGCAAAATTGCGACACGCACTTGCTTCACAATCCAGTAGTCCGTGAGGTTCGTCATTCGACACCCGCTCACTTTGCTGTAGATAGAAATCTTGTATTTGAACTCTGGAAGGACGATGAGGGGCTCCTTCTCTGGTGACGCGTAGTCGTAGCAGTGGTCGATTCCAAGGGAGGAGATTCCAGAGTCATGACTCTCGCCTGACTTTTCAAGAAGGGACGAGTTCCCAGACACTTCCATGTCCTCACAAGTCATCGACGGATTGCAGCAGAGACCAGCTGCAGACATCGGTGGCGAATTCATTTCCTGTAGTTTACTGCTGTTGAGGCAGCTCCTGGCGTAGAACGAGGTGTCAGCGTCGTCTCCTCCGTCCATGGTGGTGTTGGCGGAAATATCGAGTTGGCTCGTGTTCCACCTCGCTTTCATTGGGGTCGTGTCTTCTCCCACTTCGATGGGCATCTTGATCTACTGAAATGGTGCCTAAAAAAAACTTGCCACTTATCCGTCGTGGATAAGCAAGTGCTTAGTGCCTGCTTTATGCAAAAAAACTAATGGAATGTTTACGGTTAAAAAAAACTTTGCGGATAAAAATGGAAGAAAATAAATATAACAGTAGTTCAAAACCAAAAAACGGGAGGTATTTTTAAAAACGCATTAATGCACCCAGGAATCAAGCCACATAAAATTACAATTTTTAGTTCTGATTTTGAGAACACGATGGAGGCTTATTGCATGGCAACAATTTTGCAACGGTTAAAAGAACTTTGTCTTCAGTGAAGGACAGTTTACATTTCGACAAGTTCTTCCACTTCATTGTCCATATTTCGCAAATCCACGTCGCGTCGGGTTTCAAACTCGACATTTTTAAAATCTCCGTCTCACGCTGCCCCAAAATGTAAAATATCCCGGAAAGATGTCAGCAATCATTAAAACAACTACTTTTTTCTTTGTCAGTTAGATTTGGGGTTGCAGACAGGTAGTCGTTAACTGCCACCCTTCATTAATTTGCCTTTTTTGTGCATAATTAGCGGATCGAGCCGATATCTCAAACTGAGATACGACGCGCTTATTAATTTTTATTAAATTGTAGATTAACTATCGCTTCCATAAGGAAATAATAGCAAGAGAGTAATGCACTTTTGCTTATTAACCGTTAGTTATGCTGCATAACTTATGCAGTCTCGCCTCCAATTTTGATGCAATTTTAAATGCAGTAGTTATAACGTTTCCTAAATCGATAAAGTCAACTTCAGATAAAGCATTACAAATAGTCGTCTCGCAATATAATTGGGTGCAATTGACTAGTCAGAGTTGCATCTGCAACCGAAAAGGTTGCGACATGAGGACAATATGAATTTGCAAATCTTTTCACACCTTAAAAAGACATATTTTAAGTATTGAAGTGTTTAATTGGGCATCATACAAATACGCATAATAAATGTATGTATAGGTAGTTAGTATCCTTATGGCTTATCAACGGTGAGCAAAGAAATTATTGACGTTTCAGTTTCAATCAGTCGAAGAGTACATTCATAAAAAAGTTCATCAATTCCTTGTAAATTGTTAAATGAGGAAAGAACTCGAAGAAAAGGTTTCTGTGCGTGTATTTCATTTCATCTCTAGAAATATTACAAAAGTTCTCCCCCTATCAAAAAGGAACTCGCAATATATTGGCATTTCACTTTTTCAGGACTGAAAACTGGGCTAGATAATGTGTGTGTTGAAAAAAGAGAGAAATCTACATGAACAATCCATTCGGCTTAATGCATTTCACTGATAATCCGCCGATTACACGCAGGACAGGTAGAAGACGAAAGGAAGGTCCTCATCCTCACCTCCAATCCGCAAAACGTTACAAAGTTGCTGTGCAAGTATACATGACAGATTTTATACTTATATTCGTCTTCGAGGAACTTGGGGCTTGTGACAGTTTCGATAATACTGATATCAATATAATATTCATTCGTAATGACGACTCCTTTTCAAAACACTCAAATATAGTGAACAATAAGGAAATAATAATACGTTTGCAACTCAATTTGCTATATTGCCTAGTTAGTTTGTAGCCTTGTGCATTTACTCTGTATGGTGGTGCTCTACAGTCTGCGCTTCCATTCCAACACATACTCCAAGCTTATCTTGAGTGTACAGGTTTTATTGTTGCTTCAATGATTAAAACTATTTCATGACGGTTGAATGGTAATGGTTATTGGTTTTAAAAACACGAATCGTCATATTCGAATGCTTGTGCATTGGGCTAATATTGCTGGTCACGGTGAGTGCTTGATTTACTAGGTCTGTCTGTCCGTCCGCTCGATGATTTTTGCTGACGTTGACGGAATTCAAACATGATTTAAATTTATTTGATCGTTTCCAAAGTCAAAATTATTCTTCTTCCTCAGTCTTCAGGTTTGAAATGGTGTATGTGACCATAAACGGATCGCAAAGCACTGAAAATCGGATTAGATACGGCGTGTTATGATAAAAATGTAATAGAACAAAAATAGTTGTAACAGTATGCAAAAGACTGAAATAAGGTGCCGGCAGTCCAACCATAACATTTGCACATTGAAGAAGAATCAACAGTGCCCACTTTTTCTCGATACTTTTCTGTAGCATTTACTCAAGGTTTGATTCTGCGTCAGCCACTGATGAAAGCAGTAAAAATCCCAGTGACGTTATATATAATGAAAACGAACATGATTTTTCTCTCTCACTTTTGAAAATTTCACTTATCCACCACACACCCCCTCGAGCTCATGGTTCGTCGGTTGATTGCTCACAAAAAAAGTTTTTTCTAGCTCAGCTCAATTACTTCACGTCACAGTTTTCTGAGTGCTTTCAGACATTTTTCAAATGAGATTTCTACGGAATTTTCCGTAGAAGTAGGACAATGATTTTCTTCGTAGCTATTAAGGTGCTCTTCTTTCTACTTCTCTGTTCGAAACGCCCCGTTTCCGTGAGTTGTGCGGATGGGAGCTCTCTATTTGATGAACTTCCGAACAACGGCGCTTGGTCTCTGAATGAACCTTTGTCGGCGTCGCCATCAAAGTCATCAAAAAGTTACAACGTGGGTTTCAGTGTGGTTCACAATTTGGGAGATGGCCTTTCCCAAGCTCCAAGGCACGAAGAGTTCCAACAAGCTTCCGAGAATGGTCAGCAAGGCTCCTTGTTCGACGAGCTGCCAAATCAAGGTGCAATGGAGAACTCAAAGTCAGCCCTCACTCGAAACACGAGGGACTCTTTGTTCACCCTGGAGGCTGGGGGCAATGTTGAGTATGACATCCACAAGTCGAAGCCCACGTCGGAATTTAACCTCGCGTTCCTGGAGAACGCTTTGATTCCTCAAGTGGTGAACTCTGTAGCCAAGAACATTCCGCTGGCTTCGGCGGCAGCGGTTCCGATTCCTATACCAGTTCCAGTGCTAGCCCCATCCTCGCTTCAGCAGCCGTCCATCACTTATGGGGTTCCGCCGTCGACTAGGGGATATGGAAGCAGTCACCAGTACTTTCACCAGAAATTGCCACACCGAAGTCAGCCCTGGAACCATCAGCGTTTGCCGTACCCTCCATCCCAATCCAAGTTGAAGGAGTATCACGATCGGTTCAATAGGTCATTTCAGCATGTTTCTGCAAGTGCGGCTGGGCCGACGGTCATAGTGTATGCAAATCCGGACGGAACGAGAACTCCGAATGGTGTCGTCGCAGCTCATAATGTGAAACATGACCCATCGGACAAAGGCTCGAAAAGTGAAGTGCACTACCATTATCACATTAATCAGCAAAATGACCAACGTCATCCTCATAATCACAGGCCACGACCAACTCAAGCTCCATCGAGTGGAAGTGGGTGGAGCACTACTGCATCGTCTAGGCATCACAATCATCATGGGTCACGGCCTACTCAAAGACCATCAGGAGGGGGATGGAGGTCACCGGGGTCTTCTCGAAGGAGACGACCATATTCCCGTCGCCGTCATCCGAATCGTCCTTCTCATCATGGGCATGGACATGATCATCAGCATGGAAATAGACCGGGACACGGTCACGAGCACGGAAATCGACCTGGACATGGACACGAACATGGAAATCGACCAGGACATGGTCATGAGCATGGAAATCGCCCCGGACACGGGCACGGACACGGCAACCGTCCTGGACACAGGCCAGGCCACGGCCACGGGGAAGGGTGGGGATCATCGCATGGAGGTGGAAGTGACAATCCAGACAATGGTAACCAGAATGGAGGAGGTGGGGATCACCCTGAGAGCCCTGGGCCCGACAACGGAGGTGACAACTCGGATCCAGACAGTGGGCCAGAAAATGGGGATGGCAACAATGAGCAAGGGCAGGACAATGAGGACTCAACCGAGGAGGATCCCGATAATCAGGAAGGTGGGGGTGATAATGGAGGCGACAGCGGAAGCGATAATAATGGAGGTGGTAATGGGAACCAAAGTGGAGGGGGAGATAATTCCGGCAGCAACGGAGGAGGAGACAATTCTGGCGGCAATGGAGGCCAAAATGGAGGAGGAGACAATTCCGGAAGTAATGGAGGTCAAAATGGAGGCGGGAGTAGTGGAGGCGGACCATACCCACCTTCTGGACAGCCATCCTCGTTCCGTCGTGGTTTTCATAGCTCGGAAGAAGATCACTTTACTGAACGTCAGTTGTTCACTAATCGCAAAAGGCACAAATCCGTCGCAGATTCGATTTCCTTGACATACGAACGACCTCCGCCTCAAGATGCTCCAACTCCTCCGCCATCATATGGGCCACCTTCGCCCACGTACGGACCCCCCTCTCCTACCTACGGGCCACCAGCTTCGCCGCCAGCCCCTCCTCCAGCGGACCAGCCCCCCGTTTCCGAAGACAAGTATCATACAACGATAACCTTGCAAACCATACCGATAACAAGGCAAGTTACTGAATTTGTTCAGGTGCCAAATGTCGTCCACCAAATTTCAACGAGTTCACAAGGAGTCGCTGCTGACCAACCATTGCAGGATGAGGCCGAACCAGCACCACCCAGCTCAGGCTACGGTCCTCCACCGAGTCGCGGACTGAAAGGAAGGCAGCATCATTTCAAAGGACGACAAAACCCAACTGCAACAAGAGAGCATGGCTATCAAGCTCACTTATCCAAATTCTTGGCATCAACCGGTTTATCGAATGACAATGCCCACCAACATCTCTCCGGACAAGGGAGAAACCGTTTGTCAGATTTAGAACTGCTAGAACTGCTCAGTGGTTCGGGTCGCTTGCCTCAGCAATCCTCGCCTTTTTTGGGGCCATCTTTTGGAAATCCACTGGGCGGTTCCAGTGGAGGACTATTCGCCGCTAGCAGAGGGCCACTTACCAACTTCCGTCAAGTGGTGCCTGTGCTTGGGCCAACAAACTCCGGTGGCACATCAACGGACGAGGCCCTGCGCGAAATTATACGAGAGCAACGCTATCAGAATATTCTAACAGATCTAAGGAGCCGTTTGAGAGAGGAGAGTAAATCGGCCGACAGGGCGCGATCGGATTACAGAAGCTTATTCTCCAAAGGGGCCCTCCTTCTCAGTGCTCTAACCTTGTTGCCCTCAGTCGTCAGCCCGTTCGCCTCAGCGACAGCAGCAGCCGGAACGACGAGCTCGGTTGCTAATTATATGCTCCCCCTCATTCCCACAGGGAGGAGGAAACGAGATGTGACTCAGCAATCAGGCATTGTTCCCCACTTTGAGGAATTTGAAAGGTGCCTTTCCGTGCGGACACGTCCTGGAGCCGGGGCCTTATCGAATGGAACATTCACGCCTGACATTGACTGGCTCAACTGTGCTGAAGCTCTGACCGGTATGGAAAGATGTGGTAGCAATCCTGTAAATCCACCTCAACTGATTTTAACCTTGGTCACTTGTCCTCCGGACCAACTCCAAATGAATTCCCTCGCGGTGATGACTCAAATCAAATTGGAGCTGTCAAAGTACCTGAGAGCAGAGATGCTCATAAGAAACTCCAGGTGCCTTCAGCACGAACTTTGTGACAACATGAAGGAAGTCATGAAAATTAGTGCTGAGATGAGGGAGCCGAAGCTTCTACATTCTTACTTGAAGTAAAGCTTATAATTATTTTATTTGTTTTGCATGAATTACGGATTACATATTACATCCAATGCTTTATGAATTAAATTTTTGTTCTGCTTTCAGCTCCTTCGGAGAAACGAATCGCAATCCGTGGATCTCCCAGGTCATTGACGCATTTAACAAAAACGCTTGTGATATGTTTCTTTGCTCCAAAAAACCTTGACTTTGGCTGTGTATAGTCGCTATAATATGTAGGTTTCAATAATTTCCATTGTTTGTGCAGTTTCTCCAAACATTTTAAATGGAAAGCAGGCAGCTTTTTTCTTCTCGCAGATTTCGATTTGATGAAACCGTTCTGTATTTTTATCCAATGTTACAATGTAATTTATTTTTAAACGTTAAATGTTTCTTCTACATTACTACTGTTTCTACCTCGTACATGTACTTTGGTAGAGATTAAGTTTTTATTTGCATAATTCTTTGCACTTTGCCTGTATTATTGCCTTGTAACAACAAATAAACATTTCTAGTGTTTTCTTTTCCATTTCATATAAGTGTGCTTTTGTATCGGACGAAGTACTTTTAGGTGGTCGTTTATGGACAGACAAGTCCATAGGTAGCTTTATTCACTTGCATATATATACATGTAATCATTGTCACATCGTTATGAGATTGGAAGCTTATAAAAACAATTGAGCAGAATAATGAAAGCGAAACTTTTATTCAGGAGGCTACCGTTTTTGGAGATTTTTAAAAGTAATTCATCTAAACACTAAATAAACATATTATTATAGCTAAATCATATTTTGTGGCTTACTCTTACAATTAGAATACAGAGAGCAATTATACGTGCTCACTCAATAGTGACTGAAAGGTTTCTGACATTTGTGTGTGCCTACATTGACACAATGTTTATTGTACTGAATATTTTTAAGTAATCGCATTCGACTTATGTCATACAAAGCCCCTTGGCACACTCTAATTCGAATTTAAAAGCAATGTACTCTAATCATCGTAATTCATAATATACATAGTACGCCTTGCAAACAATACTACCTAATTCGTAGTAAGCACTTTCAAAGTTTTCAAAAATTGCGTTGTTCATTGTTAATCCGCAAGAAGCACTCTGTCATATCCTGTGCCTAATTCTTGTGACAAGCATATCAAAAGTGCATCTTTGGGAGTTATGTGACGGAAACCGAGATATTATTATTGTTATGAATGTACAGCATCTTTGACTATTTAGCCAGTCCTTAAAGCACCTTAATCACAATTATGACTACAAATACTGTGTATACGAAGCGCACAGAAGTACTTTCATTTTTAGATAGACAGCGAATCATCATCGTCAGCACAATTTGTTATATCATTCATTGTTTCGTAATGACTTGCACTCACGTCACCCCTACCCAAATTGGCTACTGTAAGACACAATCACACAATACCTGGAGTCGTTACTCGCATTCTTGAAGTAGAAAAATTATGAATATGCAGTGCATTTGTCATGTCGAACTCCAAACCAGCATAATATGTCACTGTCACTTGCAGATACTGTCACGCACCTTGTTTTGCTCCGTTTCCTGCACGCTACTAGCGAGGAATTTGGAGTATAGCTCAAAATATCCGAAAGTGCACTGGTTTTAATCGCCAGTTACGAGAATACGCAGTTTCTAAAAAACGCTTTACCAAGAAAATTTTTTTCTAAATCTAACAATGACCATCACTATCTGTTGTATTTTATCGAAGGACCAACTGCTAAAAAATGCTAACTGCAAAAATCACTCCTCGGTGACCCCACTTCGATAGCTTTTTC
>JAHZMW010003970.1:0-22843 GCA_027743745.1 Alloscopus bannaensis
GGTACCCCTTCTGAGTGATGTTATGAACGTGTGACACACCAACCATAGGGGTCGAAAAATCGATTTTTTTGCGTTACGTACTTTGTGCACGGCCCCTAAGTAAGCGTTTTGGTTGATTTTGCCAAAACTGTGCTTTATGTGCATGTTTCACCAAAAATTACGCAGTTTTCCAAATAGAAACGAATGTTAGGATTGAGATTTTGGGATGTACAAAGACTTTGTGCGTGGAGCAAGTATAATATTGAGCATGTTTTACGAAATGCAATGCATATGCATGCAAGCAACACAATATTGTGTTGTTGAGTGAGACACACCAACATAAAATAATATCTTCGTCAGATGATGATCTTGCATGTGCTGGAAACTCTGGATAGATTGGTAAAGGTTTGGAGTATGGATTGACATTTGAAGTTTCGAACCTGTAACTTTTTAAAGTTGGTCTTGGGAGTACTTGATAGTCCTTTGCACGTACTATGTGGAATGCATTGACTCAGGTTTTGTGCTTGTCATGAATTTGTGATTTTCTGTGATATCTCAAGCCAAGTCCTGCAATCTCAGCCAGGAGAGCGGATTGAGTGCCTCCAATATGATAATAATATGTCGTAGCAGAAAGGCGTGCCAGTCCCTTCTTCAAAAAGTGAGACCCTATTGCTCGTTGGTTAGGACAGCATTTAAGGAAGAGCGACGAAAGATATTAGACAGGGATATTAATTATGTGGTGTGCGGCTCACGGTCACCAGCAGCCCACACGATTTTCTTCCTTCCGGGTGCTTTCGGTTTGTGAAACGAGTATACAAATCCTCTCGCACATAATTCCACACACAGTTTTTAAAAATAAACTTTGACTCACATATTGCAGGCTCTGTCGAAATGGACTTTAAGCCCATCATGCAACACCTGAACCAGGAAAAATACCGGTGGATCGCTTGGGATCCTCCAGGCTACGGCAAAAGCCGTCCTCCACGCCGAGCCTTCCTTGACGCCAGCGGAATGTGCTCAGCAAATTCTAACCACCTCGACGCGAGTTACGCCACCGAGCTAATGGCAACTTTGGGACGCGACCGTTATACACTGTTGTGTTGGAGCGGTGGCGCCGTTACAGGTGCTGTGATGGCGTCCCATCATCCAGAGAGAGTTGCAGGGCTGATCACTTGGGGAGCTTGGGGAAGTGTTCCAAAACGGTTGGTTGCTGCAATGCTCAGTACGCTGATGTGTAATATAAATGCGTTTGTAATAAATAGTAATAATTTTTTGGAGAAAGCGGAGAAATTTTTAATTTTCTGAATTTTACAGAGTTGAAGTCACTCGGCCTAAACTCAATTCACGAGGACCGCCGTCGCCAACTCGTGGACATGTACGGGGAGTCGACCCTCGCTGAGATGTGGACAGAGTGGTGCGATGAGATTGTGAGTTTGTCAAAGACTGAAGAATTCCGAGAAGGGGGTGGCTCCCTTCTTCGTCAAGTCATGCCGCGTGTTCAGTGCCCGACGCTTGTGATTCATGGAGGAAAGGACAGCTTGGTGGATGCCTCGCATGCCACAGATATTAGTCAAAACATTAAAGACTCGAGGTATACAGATCAAATCACAATCAGTACATCTTAGTTTAGTTTTTATTTAACCTATCGTATAAAGTCAAATATTCTAACTTTTGGTTGTAGGGTTCACCTCATAGAAGCTGGTCGACATAATTTGCATTTACGTGAAACAAAGGAGTTTGTACAACAAATTGAGAGTTTCGTGGAGTCACGAGTGTTGAACCAAAAATCATAGCAATTTTAACGTTTTTCATTTTGTGTGTCGTATGTTACTGAATAATAAATTATCGTCGTTTGTAAACATTTTATTATTTTTTGCTAAGTGTCCTTCGGCGTACTTTAACTATTGCATAGAAGTCGAAAATGGCAGAATCGGCTGGACATATGCAACTATGCAACATGCATTGTTCATTACTGTACACAATTTCGATCTCCATAGTCCATTGAAGTGCATTAAAATCTTCATTAAAGCGAAAATACTCTTATTCATTTATAAACATTCGTAGTTTCATATCTCCCATTTACTTTAGTTGTACCGATGCTAGTGCATATGGCGTCAGAATGAAGTCCATTGTCTCCCTTCGGAATCCCATGAATGAGCTCGTGAAACTGTCAACCACAAGAATGCCCACCTCAATTTTCAGGAACTTGATGACACGACCGGTGTTCACAAGATTTGCCTCTACATTTAATGCAAATCGCCCATCCTCCAGCTCCGCTTTCAAGGACGCCAAAGTCAAGGTTTTCGACAGGGAGATATATTACGCAGAGACGACAGGTCATCCCCCAAATGCGCCCACTATATTCTTCATGCCAGGGGCCATCGGTAAAATTTGCTGTCATTTCAAGGAGATTCGACTACTGACTCCTTTTGCCCCTGCCCTAAATCTCAAAAGTTTACATTGTTTTCAGGGGCTGTCGAGCTGGATTTTATGCCACTGATTCCACAGCTCAGCAAAAAGTACAGGTGGATTGCCTGGGACGCTGTGGGTCAAGGGAGGAGTCATCCCCCGAAACGAGACTTTTGTTCGGACAAATACGAGCTTGCCAGCGTTCCTGATGCTAAGTATGCGTCTGAGTTATTGAAGGTAAAATGGGCTTCCATCGATTTCATTTTCAAAGAGACTGCAATTTTTTTATTTTTTAGAAACGTTTATGTATCTTCAGATTTTGGGAATTGAGCGCTACATTTTGCTGGCATGGAGTGGTGCGTTTGTAACTGCCATTTGGATGATCCAACAAAATCCGGAACGAGTCGCAGGCCTGTTGACGTGGGGAGCTTCGGCTTATGCTTATCCTGAATTGATACCTCCGTCAGAAGGTACCAAGAATTTGCACATCATCGCATTTACAATGATCAACGGAATCATCAGTATGATTTTCTTGCAGAGATGATTAACGCTGGACTTCAAGCCATCCCGGAAAAGCGGTGCAAGCAACTCATCGCTTTGTACGGTGAGGAACTTCTCCTCGACCTGTGGGTGGGCTGGCTCAATGAGTGTATTCGGGCTGCCCAGGAGTCGACTGTGTACTGCAAGGATGGATCCTTCAAAGAGGTTATGTCAACGGTCAAGTGTCCCACGCTTATCATACAGGGCATGAAGGATGGGCTTGTTCCACCATTTCACGCCAACTACCTAAACGAAGCGATCAAGAGTTCCAGGTACAATCTTTACTAATTCGTAGAATGAAATTGTAAAATGACAACTGCTTTTGGTGATGCAGGCTCCACACCTTCAAGAACGGATCTCATAATCTTCACTTAAGGGAAACACAGGAGTTTCTCAATTGCGTTCATTCATTCGTGGACAATGACGTTTTGAAAGGAAGTTGCAACTGCTAGTCCAATTATGCATATGGATGAAACTTTTCTGTTGCCAACTACTCTCTTCTATAATCTGATTTCACTGTGAGATTTTACTGGATTCTTCAGAAAAATAAATTGTATTTCACTTTACGGCTGAGCTGAGTTGTGGAATCAGATCTAATATTTAGTTATAAACTCTTGACATCAGTCGTATTGTAGAGTCATTCACACCAGATTAAAAAAGTAATTAATTCGCGGTTTTGTCACTGACAAATTAGCATACGAAAATGACACTTGTTGAACACAATGAACTTGGCTCGACCACAATAAACTTGCCAAAAGTTGCCAAGAGGTGACGATGACGGTTTTGATGGGAAGCTCATCATGTAATTTCGCGTCCACGTGTGGCACTGTAGGAGACAAACAGTGCCATTCTAATATCATTGTGATTAATTTTTTAGACAGTTTTATGGTTGGTTTTTAATGCTAAGTTCATTAGATGGTTTGCAAGAATCAGGAATTGTCAACCACTGGAATATGTACGCATTTTTTTATTGATTTCGACTCAGTTTAATAAATCATGCTAATTTCCATTCTCCACATCCAATCTGGCTTTCAGCTTAACAAACAAATCGTCATTAACTGTTGTGTTCATCTTTTGGGACGTGTGTCTTCATATTATCCATTCCTCCTCGATATAGTCACGCATTCAATTAATTCGACATGCCCAGCGAGTTATCCCGGATCCACAATTACTCTCTGTTCACTGACTGGGAATAAGGGCATGCATTACATGGTGATTCTCAATATGCAGTGAATCCCGCAATTACATAAGGTTCGCACAATTTGTTCTCACTGGATTTACATTGATAGCTGTGCAAACAACTTTGCTGGTCTTATCACAAATATTACAAATAAAATCACTAACACTCAGCCTCTCTGTTTACCCACACCCTGGAGTTTCATCACTGTCTGCCTCCTGTGTTCACAACATTTTAGTCCACTTTCGACTGTGCAATATAAGACCTAGTGATAATGCGTAATTATATGCGTATGCTTAAAGTTTGCTGGATGCACGGAAATCAATGCAGTCTAAAATTCTCCTTGAAACATAAGCTCGTTAAGAGGTAATTACGCATTTGTGCTATTCTCTTCAAGCGGGTGGCACGACATACTCAACTCTGATTTGGAGCTTTGAACACAGGAATTTTGAAAGACATAATTTTACGTTGAGTTTCGACTTCAGTATTCACTGAGTGAGGTAGATTTAAGTGAAAAGGTGATTTATGTTACTGAGAGGCAGCAAGTACATAGTTTATTTGCGCAAAGTAGTCGGAAGTTTTAGTATTTTAATTTTCCTTCCAAACACGTACAACGTCAGTGCTTAATATTTTTTGCATAAGTTGCATTATTCTGGCATTAAAAATGTTTTGATTTTCTACAGAACTCGACCGCGGAAAATGTGATAGCAATTGGTGCTCCACATTCAGTATAATGATATGACTTGCTAAGCTGCTCAAGAAACGATAGACTCCATTGAATTCTTCAACTGTGCTAAGAATCGCAACGCTTTTCTCGGCTAAATTTCGGCTCGGGTGGATTTTTGTAAAATGCAGAATGACTTTTGCAAAGACATGTCTGCATTGCGTAACCCTATTTTTGCTTCTGATCACAACGGACGGACGACATGATGACCATCTTTCTTTGAGTACAAGAGGTACATTACAAGAATCTCTTGAAAATTCTGGTAACTTTTGTCACTAATTGGCATTGGTTTTATTGCTGGTTTTGAATCCTGCAGAAGGACAGAGTCACTCATTCTCTGAACAAATGCAACGCATCCCTTGGCATCTTTATAGTGATGCTCTCGACAGCAATGCGTCAGAGACGGCTCAGCATTACTCCACACTGCTGATTCGGACATTAACTCCATTCCTAAAGGCACCTCCATCCACCGCTCCAAACGAGTCATGCCACCCACCGCCCCTCCAATTTCCAGAGGACTTGGCCTGTGAACGACTTCGCCTTCCACGGAAAGTCGGAATGCTTCTTCAGTTCGCATTTGACGTGGACATTCTCGAGATCCTCCTCCACGAACTGGATGCAGTCGTCGACAAGTTCTTCATTGTGGAGTCCAACAGGCCGTATGGCTCCAGGCATAAATTGACTCCGATGTTGTGGGAGCACCTTCAGTTTGACGAGAGGTTCGTTCAATTTCTTCCAAAAGTTGTGCATTTCGTGATCAATGACACGATTATTCCGACCACGTCATCATCATGGATAAATCTCCAGGCGAGGTCTTGCTGGGAAAAGTTTTTAGTTTGGAACAATGCCACAAAGTATTTCAAAGGGGATGACCTTCTCGCGTTTGGTAACGTCGACACGGTCCCCTACAGAAATAACATTTACCACCTGAAAAACTGTGAGCTCATCGACGACCCTGTTGACATCGGGATGTGGAACCCTTTTGGTTTCATTTCTCCGGGAATGAGGGCAGACGTTGCTGGACAGCATAACGCTGTTCCTGTTCCTTCTGATGATCCTACCATTTGGACATTTGCATCTGCCCTGAATTACTCATCAGTTGACGGCAGATATCCTACAAGAATGCGAGGTTCCAGCCGTGGCTTCATGCTAGCCGGTTTCCACATGTCATCGCAAGGATACCCTCCATTTCCAATGATGACAGAGTTGGCAGCAAATGATTTGGATGAGGTGAAGCTTGTCGAGGCAGGAAAGCTGTATGCGTTGAGCAAGTTTTCAGAGGGCGATCTCATTTTGGACGGGACTAGGGAACATTTGTCATCCCATTCTTCGGACGCTTCATTTCAGAGAGGACATGCCAACAAGGCAACCACCGCTGTGAGTTGGCCGTGGTTTTTCGAATGCAATCCTTCGCGATATTTGAGCCTACGGCACGATTTGAATTTTGTTGACGAGAGGTTAGAATCTCCGGTGCGTGTCTGACTATTAAATAATAGAGCAAGCCTTATGTAACTCTTAATGTTAAACTATATTATAGTACAGAAGTTAATACGTTTCCTCAAATCAAATGACTCCGTACATTTTTCTACATTCCTTTGCGTAATTATAGCTTATGCAAATGTATTTTGCCGAGTGGACATAAATATTGTAATAAATTAAATTGTGTGCGTGTGTCGAGTTTGTAATAAAACAAAATTTGAAACGTGTGCAAAGGTACAAGTGTTGCATGCTTGCAAGAAATCTGTTGCATATTCGTAGTGACAAAAGATGAGATGAACACTGCATCTCATATTATCGTTGACAATGGATAATTTATATGTTATATACATTTAGATACTAATAAGCATGTTATGGTCGTTCGTTTCAAATTAAAAATACTTTGACACTCAAAAACCCACTTCTAAGCAAAATGATTCATTGGAGTTCAGTGAAAATAGAACGCATACTATACTGCTTGATACATGTTAATCCAATTACGATTTAAACATAATTGCAGCGTACACATTTTCCACGGAGCTTTTATTGCATATACCGGATACGTATTGATCAGCAAGTATTTTTTTTAAATTCAGACGTTATGAACTCTGCTTGATATAAGAGAAACTTTATTCAAAATGAAGTAAAAGCTCCTGGCTTTTCTTCGTAAGATTAAAACCAACTTTTCCTGGGGTGATCATTTTATGATGAGAGTTCCTTCGTAGTTGATTTCCAACCGAAGTCAGTACAATGATCAAAGCCCGACCGTATTTGCTTTTGCTCATTACAACTTTTAATTTGGTGACACTCGGATTACTAATGCTCCGCAAAGAGGACTGGGCACATTCATACGCTCGCAGAAAAAATAGAGGTACAATGTCATCCATAAAATACATTATATACTCTTTCAACAACATTGGTTAAAGTAAAACATTCGAAACAAATGTTCAGTTCTTCCAGAAGTCTTAAACGACGATAGCCCTTCGTTCGCTGATGAAATGCGCGAAGTGTCATGGACTCACTTCAAGAATGCTCTTGTCGCAAACGACACCGCCCAATTGAACGGCTACTCCAACCTGTTGATGAGGAAACTCGTTCCTTTTCTTATCGCATCTCCCGCAGTTCCTTCTAACGACACGTGTGGTCCTCCTTCTCTTCAAATGCCTGCAGAACTGGGGTGGTGCGACCAACCCCTAAAAGTCCCTCGCAAGATTGGCATTCTACTTCAGTTCGGCTTTGACGTGGACATCTTGGAAGTCCACTTTCACGAGCTGGACGCAGTTGTTGACAAGTTCTTTATCCTGGAGTCAATCAAGCCCCATAACTCCAACCGTGATTTGAAGCCGCTAATGTGGGAACGGCTAAAGGACGACAGTCGCTTCGTGAGGTTTCTTCCAAAAATTGTGCATTTCATCGTTGACGACGCAGATCTACAAACTTCTGACAAGGCGAAGGTCAGCGGAGGGAGTGAGACCCTTGCCAACAAGCTGTGGAAACGGGAAAATTTGCAGGAGAGACTACGGTGGGAAAAGTTTCTCGAATGGAATGCCGCCACCGGCTATTTTGACGGTGATGACCTTCTCGGCTTCGGGGACGTTGACGAGATTCCTCATAGAGACACTGTGTTTTACTTGAAGCATTGTCCACTCTTTGCTGATCCGGTAGACGTTGGGATATGGTTTCCAATTGACGGGCTGTCAACCCTCTTTCGCTCCGACTTTCCTGTGAAAAATCATCCTTACACATTAGGTGACCCCACCTTTTGGACATTGAGGTCAGCCATTCACTACTCCATGTCTGGCGACCGGAAGTACCCCAGCAGAATGAGGGGTCGCAGCCCTGGCTGCATTTTGGGAGGAATCCACATGTCACAGTATGCCTACCCTCCGTTCCAAATGATTAAGGAGCTCATGGCGACAGAATCTTATCCCTCCACAATTCACCATCTTATCGAAGCTGGTCAACTCTTTGCTCTGAATAGGTTAGCAGAGGGGGTTGCCAAGCTAGAGTCGTCGTTGCAATTCCAGCAGTTGCCCCGAAGAATCAAAGAGGTGGACGAGTTTCGCCTGAAGAACCCCCAGGAAGCTGATGTCATCATAAAGCTCCCCTGGTTTTACCGGTGTAATCCTTCAAGATATCCTAGCGTATTGAAGGAGTATGATTTGCGCTTAGGACCTCTAAATGAGGGAAGACAGTTATGAAGCATCAGAGAGCGCCATTGATTGTCTGCATTAACTAGAGTGGAGAGATTAAGCATTTATTGGGGTGACCTCCTCATTTCAGTTGATGATAGCCACTTATCTAATTGGAATGCGCAGTAGGAACAATGTTTTAGTAAATAACTGAGATTCTTTGAACGTAAAATCCAATCGCTCTAAATACAACCCTCTTCCACATACTTTTGCTGACGTTAACAGATTCATTGCGAGTAACTACCAAAACCATCATCAGGACTGCGTAAAATTGCGTGAAGAATCCTCATTGTATTTGTGTCTTGCTATTTGAGTCCATGCGCCGTATTTAAATTTACGGACAAAATATCTGTATTAATCTAAGACAGATTCAACAATTGCAGGTGAACAATGTTACGATTGATATGGCTTATGAAGTAACGTAAACTCGTGCAGTGCTGCAAAAAGTTATAATTTGTATTGAAAACACTCGAAATATATACTGAAATTGAAGTGGCAAAAAGGATCTTCTGTCTACTCAAGGAAGGGAAGGGTGGCCACAAATTAGCAAGACAAAGCCAATATATAGCAAGCCTCATAAAGTCGAAGTCAAAAGTTCAACCGCCCTTTCCGTCAGTTTATATACAAGGCGTGAGTATTTAGTGAGTTCATTAAATGAGTCATTGTTTAGCAAAATCTGTATCCGAAAATAAAGCGTAGTATTCTTAGCAGCTAAATTGTGCACTTGTCGTTCCGGTATTTTAATCTAAAAGCATACATCTACATTATCTGTAAACACACATTTGACTCGTTGGCTCTGACCCTCAGGAACTACTACGCTGATCCATATGTACCAAACGCACACATTATCTTATTAACATTAACTTATTAATACTCTTTATGTCTCACCGCCTCACTGTGCGAACATATATTGAGACAGAGTTGTGGGACTTTTATCACACCATCAACTTATAGTTGCCAATGAAGAATGAGACTTAAAACTACTCACTTGAGCACAAAGGAAGCCTAAGACTTCCTTATGTATGCATTATGTGCAATAAACCATCGACAAAATTCCTACCTGAAAGTGCGTTTTTAAGACGTAGGGTTCTCTGCAGATTGGTAATTTTTGCACGCTTCTCTTCGTCTTGTTGCTACAAGCGTGCCACACTTGGCTGAGCCCCAAAGAACGAGTACATGTACAAAAAATGGTTTATATATAGACAAGATAAGGTTTAAATACTATTGCGAATTAGTTGAAGGGGTGCATTATGCAATTAACGATAAGTTTTGCTGATCGCATATGATAATATGGTCTGGTATACGCATTTCTTTGGCAATCTTTTCAATTTTACTTTTACTACACCTAATTAAAGCGTCGGAGGTGCTTGCGTATGAAAAATGTAACTTGATTTGCTTTATTCTTTTTTTGCATATTTCCAATAACACAGCTATCCGGCACTCTTTAATCTCAACAAATTGGCGTATATTTGGTGATCTATGTTTGTGACGGCCTTTCTTGTCCATATCCACTCCGCAGGCATCCTGTTTCTGCTGAAACGGAGTACTGGCCTTGTGTGCGACCACCACCTCCACAAAAAAGGAGTGACTCCAAAAAAAAACCTTCCCAAAAAGTCACTGATGATGAAGGGGATTTTTTTCATGAGAAATAGAGGAAATGTTGAGGGTGCACCCTCACGTTCGATGTTTTAGTCAGACTGAACGTGTGAGAAACACGTGTATTTCATTTATGTTGACCAATACTACAGAATACGCAAAAAAATGTGGTTTATGCAAAGGGATTATTGACCAAAAATAGTATCGCTGATTTGCAAGTAGGTAATACGCGACTGTTTCTTTAAAGGAAGTAGAGCAGATAACGTCTCTTGATGTTAGCCCATTTCGTATTACGTGCTACTCATTTGCAACAATCCTTTCTGCCTTTTTTTAGTCATTCACATGAAGGAACAAGCAAACAAAGGTGCAGCAAACCACATCTTTAATGTGCATTTGTGCAGTGCAATTAATTGAAAAAGTGCATTTTACAAAACTTGCAAAAATTAAATCAGATTTTTGGGGCCACATCGGTGTGCACGCATTGACAGGGCTTGATTTAAAAAAAGGATATGCAAAAGGCTTCCTCAGAAAGCTTAACTAAAGTTTGGTTAGAAAGCTCTTAGGATTTGTCAATATGGGTCAAAGTTTGGGCATCGGGTAAATGAAGTGGAATATTGTCTGGAATAGTCACTTTAAAGTGAAGTGTTTACCGGTGTATTTCGGTGAGCCATATAAATTCGCTTGAGAAATATGGCAGTGTTACCGACGGTGTCGAACCTGCGGGGAGTCCTGCAGAAAGTGATTTTCGTGCCGATTGTTTACGGCTTCATTAGCCTCCTCCCGGTGTTCCTCACAGGATGGGAGAACTCAGACCGAATCGCGGATCGCCTCTTTAGCATCGTGCGGAGCAAGGAGAACACCTTCGACTTTGTAATTGTTGGTGGAGGCACGGCAGGAGCTTTGGTAGCCAGTAGATTGTCGGAGCACTACAAGGTTCTTCTGCTGGAGGCGGGAGGAACTCCGAATCCTTTCCAGACAATTCCAGCGCTAGCGCTGAAGTTGTTGAATAATCCGCAGACGGATTGGAGTCACAAAACGGTGCCACAACGAAGGGCTTGTCTCAATTCCATAAACCAAGTATGTTGACTTAAAAGTGGGAACTTTGGAATAAAAGGTTAACAATGTTAAGTGCTGCTCATATTTTTTTTACAATTTAAGCAATCAAGTTGGAGTGCCGGAAGGAACTTGGGAGGGACATCCAACATTAATTTTATGACGCATATGAGAGGTTCGCCGATGGACTACGAAAATTGGGCGAGTATCACAGGAGATCCGTCATGGGGTTATGCGGGCGTGTTGCCTTTCTTCAAGAGAAGTGAAACGTTTTCAGGGACCACGAACGACCGTAATGTTGAGAATCTCTTAAATTTTTAATGGTGATGTGATTGTGAGTTTTTATGAAAGAACTAATGGTTATTGTAGCCGAAGCCAGGGGTCACGCTGGGGAGCTGAAGATACGAAAACCAAGTTATTCAGGCTTATCAGAAGACTGGATAAGGGCTGGACAGGAAGCTGGCTTCCCGTTTGTTGACTTGAACGGGAGGCACGAAGAAGGTATAATATCATCAGGAACAATTAATTGAAATTAGATTGTGAAAAATCTTTGACATTATTTGTGGCGTAGGATTTGGCATAATTCAATATCCAATCTACAAGGGCATCCGGCAGTCGACCTATTCCGCATTTTTATTGCCGTATCACAAAAGCCCACGCTTAACTATCCGAAGATACTCTCTCGTCAGAAAGGTAATACCCATTGACAATTAATTTGCAATCCCAATTGCTAAAAAGATTATATTGACGTGTTTCACATTGCCCCAGATTTTATTTCGTGACATGAACAACATGGCTTACGGAGTGGAGTACGTGAGACACGGCAGAATTGAGACGGCGATAGCCACCAAAGAAGTGATCATCTCTGCCGGAACACTCGGCTCTGCGAAGCTACTTATGTTGTCTGGAGTTGGACCAAGAGGTCATTTGGAGGAGCTTGGAGTACGTCACACCCTCCATCTTATTCAATTTTTTCTTTAATGGTAAATAATGATCCAGAAATAAATTGTTTTTCCAGATTCCCGTTCGCTCAGATCTTCCAGTGGGTCGAAATCTTCAAGACCACTTGGCCGTCCAACTCGGTCCTTTCTTCATCAAAGAAGCCAAGTCCTTCCTCTTCGACCGTGACGTCCGACCCGAGAACATTCTTCGGTGGCTATTCCTCGGAACCGGACCCATCACCACCACCGGCTACCAAGGAGCCGCTTCAATAGCTTCCTCAGCCGCAAAATCCCGAGCAGAAGGGAACTGGCCGGACCTTCATCTAATCCTCCACGGTCAAGCGATTCATCAAGGCTACGTCGACCACTTTGCGTACGCATACAGCCTCCAAGAGGACGAGTTGATGCAATACTACAGCAACGCCGTGGGCCGCGACTCGTTCCACATTTTGATCATGGGCTCCCGCCCCACTTCCACCGGCCAGGTGCTCCTCAGCGGCTCGAGCATCAGTGACCCTCTCGTGATCAACCCAAGGTATCTCGAAGACAATGGGGATGGCGACTTTAAGGTGCTCTTGGAAGGTGTGAAGGCCAGCATGGCGATTGCTCATAATACTTCCGTCTTCCGACGCCTCGGCACAGAGTTCACTTCCGCCAAGCTTCCAGGCTGCCATCAGCATGACCATCATACCGATGCGTACTGGGACTGTTATATTCGGCGGTACACGCTCTCCGCACACAATCCCGTTGGCACCGTCGCCCTTGGCCATGTGCTCGACTCTTACCTCCGAGTTCGAGGGACTCGAGGCCTCCGCGTCGTGGATGCCTCCATCCAGCCCACCATTGTCAGCACGGGAACGTCAGCCTCCACCTTGATGATTGGGGAGAAGGGGGCCGACATGATTTTGAAGGACCACGGGATCCCGGAGAGGGACACTGATTTTTACGACTTGATTTTCGGTCGGAATGGCTTCATTAAGACGAACCCCTTTCTCCGGATTTTGCAAAGGGAGTTTGACACACTGAATCCTCTCCGAGCTCTCTTTCGACCATTTACTGCGGGTCGCGATAAGGAGGCGGAGGAAAAGGAGAGATTCACTAGGAACGGCAGAGTGGACAACCCGTTCCTCCAGGTGATAAGCACCGTGTTCGGAAACGGTCCAGGACCAGCGCCAGTAGGAACGAGGCAAGATGTCGGTGTGAGTGAAAGCAGCAATGTTGAGGTTATAGCGTCGGCCGTTGGCACGACGGCTCCGGTGCTCCAGAATGTGACAGTGACGCACAAAATTCTGCAGTTGGAAGAGGAGGAAGGGTTATCAAAGTCGAATGTGATTAGTAAGAATCAGTGGGTGCTTGAAACCCCACCGGGAGCTTCTAGCCCGAGGGGTGTGGGTGACAAAAATGTGGGAGGTGGAACCAGTATCAAGTTTGTGAGTGAGACGGGAAAAGTTGTGATTCCAATTCAAAAGCAGAAGAAAGGAGGAAAGCGCTACGCCTTGCTGCAGGAAATCCTTAAGAAGCTTAACAAATCAGAGAATGTCGTTTCAACAGTATCACCTCCATTTCAGACCAGCATTGAGAAGCCGACGACCTCGAAAGGTCAGGCTGAGAATGAGGTGGACGTAGGTCTTGTGGTGAAACCTGTTGAGCTTGGTCAAGCGACAGCTGTCAAATTGAACAACCCGTTTTCAACTGGAAATCTATTTCAGTTTGGTAACTGGAATTCTTTCGGAGGTGGCAAGGACGACCCCAAGTCGAAAACGTCGACAACTACTCTCAGCCCTTTGGCTGATTTGTTGAAGAGCTTGAACACATTTGAAAACTTTATGCATTCTCTCAGCTCCAGATCCTCGAATGCTCAAGGGTTCACAACGCTGCCACCTCCGTTTCTGTTTCCCACCGCGAAGGCAGAGAGCAGTACTAGTGACAATATTTTCACCAACTTCCTGTCCGCTTTCAATACCACCGGAGGTGGTTTAAATAAAACTCAAGGCAATGCCAATAACCCGTTCCAATTTCTTTTTGGCAAGCCTTTCACCACAGTCCCCACCACAACAGCTCCACCTCCGCCGCTTGCTCAGAGCAACAAAGTGAACACCAACTTCTTCGGTGGAAACAATGCTCTTGGTGATAACATGTTTTCCTCGTGGCTCAAAGGAACTCAGAGTGGTCAGACGACCACCCAGTCACCTTTTGCGAACTGGTTCAAGCCTTTCAACTTCGTACAAACGCCAGCCACTTCTTCGTCGTGGTTCAAACCATTCTTTCCACCTCCAACCACGACCACAACCACCACCACAACTCCTCCACCACCTCCAAATCCACTGAAAGATTTTGTCGACCTCTTTCTCGGCGATTTGAACACAAACGAGCGGAACAAAATGAGTCAAACCCTGGGAGCCATGTTTCCAGGCCATAACATCATGGATTTTGTGGGCAGCACGAAAAAGCCAAAGCAAACCAGCCTCCTCGACCTTTTCCAACAACCACCTGCGACAGACAACAATTTAGGGGGTGGAACCAGCAGTTCAGAGAACTCGCAAAATAACATCTTCAATTTTGGAGGTGGCCTCAGTAACAATGCCGGAGGTGGTTTGGGAGGTGGCGGACCAGACGTTTTGCAGACTCTCCTCACCTTGGGAAACCTCATGAGTCATTTCCAACCGACAACGGAGAAACCTCCAAATATATTTGATAACATTCTGAGTGCCTTCAACCCTTCCTCAACGACGACAACGAAGAAACCGTCATTTCTCGATATTTTAATGTCTGGCAGATAAAACATGAAGCAAGTTCGGTTGTGGATTTGCAACTTTTCCAATAGTTTTTTTACATAAAAAATTGTGTCAAGTGCAAAGTACAATTCCAATTCAATGCCGTGCTCCTCCTTGAATAGTGTTGAGGATTATATGATGATGACTCATATCAAGTCCCATATAAAAAAGTGTTGTCCCGTGCCCGTGTAAAAAACGGTTGTGATCTTTGCCATAATCCAAAGCTCAGCGAGAGCCAACTCCTGAACTTGCCTTTTCCATTGTGAGTGCAATGATAAATAATATGTTGGTATGATTCCAGTAGTGTGCATGCGTGTAACTTTCATGTATTTATATACAAAACGCTCAAGAAACTAGATTTAAGCAGTATCGTACGTGTAAACAGGGAGTAGTCGTGTAGTTTATTGTAAGCAATGCATTAAAATGTGTAATTTGTGAATAAAACTGATTTGTTTCATTTTTCGTTAAAAAGACAAGTACTTTGTACAAAAGTTTCACTTTTGTCTTGCATCTCACATCTGCTTCTGTGAAAGACTCAATGTCAACAGTCAACGCGATGAAAGACAAAGCACAAAATGCTTCTGAACTTTGAGTCACTTTCTAAAATTCTTGTAATACCTAAATGTACTCAGGGAAAGGACAATCTCGGTTGAGACATTACAATCCTATGCGAATTATGTTGAGTGAGACAACAGACGAAAAAAATGTGGTTGAGACACTTTGTCTCATTTCGCCTTGACATCCCTGTGATTATTGTCAACGTTCTCCTCGTCGCGTTGTCATTGTCCATTTTGCGAGATAGGATCGCTGTCACGAAATGGGATTGTGGAGGAAATCATTGAGAAGTGCATTGTACAGAGTGAAAACGAGATGGAAATCTATTTTTGGAACAAATCACCTCGGTCGCCTTTTCTCGTGTTGGCAAGAAAAGAAAGCGTATAAACTCTCATATAAAAAATTTGCAACTACAGAGGATACACACACTGAGTGCACTTATTTCTCGGTGATTTCACATTTTAAAGCACAACTGATCACATAGCCAACGACTGTTTATAGGAACAGGTTTTATGTGTTTGTCTCTCCCAATGTGGATCATTAGAGATACATTCCAGTTTACCGCACATGACGATAGATATAATACATAGATGCTCGGTTTTTATTACTGTAAACTTTACATGGCTTTCGAGCCTCAGTGTATCAAAGTATGAAGACCTGTTCGAGAACCCTGTGATTTCACACAGTTTCTTTTGTGGTTCGTGGTAATGGTCTCTTGAACGTGTGACGTCGTTTTCGGAGCACACAACGCTCCGATATTTTTCATTGGGCTAGTCCTTCTCTGAGCAGTCGTCTAATGAACTCACTGTCTCCTCGCCTCTGTAGGGAGTCTCAAAATCGGGAGTTATTTAGCTTTCTTAATTTTTCAAAGATATTGTGTAGTTTGTAGTGAGGTGAGTGAACTAAGGTTTTTCTAGTGCTCAATTATGGCGAACATGACGAATCTCACGGGAATTGACAGCAAGGAGACCCTCTGGGATTTGAGCGGGCAGGATGACGACGAGCCTGTGTACGTCGGTTTCATTGGTACGGAACGGAACATGCTAGTTCCCATTTTTCTTAGAGTTTCTGTGTTTTTTTAAGAAAAAGCAGCTGAATAAAGAGGCTCTTTGATGGTTATCATGCTGCTACCGTATGTGTGTGTGAAATATGATTTATAGTGGGCAAATTGAGATGTCACTATATAGTGTGTGTTCGACGATATGAAAGTCACCAATGTGCGTCTCAACCACTCATAAGATAATATGCTGCGTATTTTTTTCAGAGTCATCGCTGGCGAGGATTATTCCAAAGTTTTTGAAAGCGATGGCCACGTTGGGCATCTGCGGGTTCCTTCTTGGGTTCACGTTCCTCAGCATCACATTGTGGAAGCGAGGGTAAATCATGGTGTCTTCATGTAGTCTATGCTGCTATGCAAACTTTTGTCTTAAAATGAATGCTTGTATGCAGATGTCGAACACACAAAAAACTTCATGAGGAGGACCCCAAAGAGAACAATGGGAGTGTTGAATCAAGACCTTTCCACTCCGTCGTGGTCACCCCACCTGAAGACGACGAGAGCCTAAAAGACTTTGAGCGCCCTTCCAGCTCATCCCTCCAGCCTGTGAAGCACATGAACGTTCCGAAACAGCAGCTCCGTAGAGCATCTGGCCCGTTTGGCAGTGATGCGCTGAGTAAATCCTCCAAAACATAAACCATTTTGCACATGTGGAGACGAGTGTCAAATCGAAGTCTGTTTTATGTAATGCACATGGTATTTGTTTGGATTTGCAGCATTTGTAGGGGAGCAGTACAAGATGAAGTCGATGGAGAAGGAGAAGCACTACCACTCTCCCCTTGTGCACCACCATCGAAGTCATTGGTCTCAGGATCCGCATGCGGTTGGAGGAGGTTCCAGCTCGGGGCGGCATACACCGACGCCAGTACCTTCGGCCCCGGCAGCAACGGAGGAGGCAAAGGGGAAAAAATGCAGTATACTTTAAGTAGTCAGAAACTGATTCGCACGACCAGAAAACAAAAGACGAAAATAAAAAGAAATCCTATTTTGTTGAGATTGTCTGTTCTTTCGTATTGTATTGCACTTCTTTTACCCATCTTTGATTACTATATAATAAAGCTTATCATCAGTACAAGTTCCTAAAATAATTGTTGCATGCATTTGTATGCAACTCTGTAGTTCGGCAGTTCAGAAGAACTCTAAATTAGGAGTAAATGTATACAATTAAATTCAGACCTACAACATTTCTGTCTACTCACATTCATCACGAGAATATCAAAATATTCGCTTGTTCACACGTTAAAAACTGCTCGCTACTCTAAAAAATATATAAACCATTTTCGACATTTTTTAAAGTGGTAATGCGTCCCTAGACTAGAACATAATGCTATTATCAACGTTGGCTATTTCACGATTTTTATGTAGACTTAAAGTAGCTTACAACGGAATGATTAATTAATTAATTAATTCGGAATAGGATTATTTTGGGCTGTCCAAATGAGTTGTTTTTAGCGTGTCAATGAAGGCCGTCACAAATCGGATGAGGTCCGCTTGCCTTTTCGAGGCTGCCAGCATGACTTCCTCGTGATCCGGCTCGTCGTCGGTGTCGTATGACGTGATGCACTCGTTCGTGATGAGGCTGAAGCCGAAGGCCTTGATTCCGCAGTGACGAGCGGCAGTCACTTCCGGAACGGTGCTCATACCTTTTCATATCATTCAACAAACAAACAATAAATTTCTAAACCAAATGCTTTTTCTCCACCCGAGTCTAACCTAGTCGACTACTCAGTTGAATAAAATGGTTTTTAAACAAATTGTTGGCACTTACCCACTGCATCAATTCCCAACAGCTTGAGTAGCTTCAGTTCGGCCACCGTTTCGAACACTGGACCTCCCAACATCGTGTACACGCCCTCGTGCATGAAGTCGTTCATCCCGAGCTCGCTTGCCACCGATTTCGCCAGCTTCCGGAGCTCGAGGTCGTAGGCCGTGTTCATTGCGAGGAAACGTGGTCCAAATCTGTGGAGTACACAGTACCATCGGATCTCATGAATTTCATTCGCTAATTTCTCTAAAATACTCGACTTTTTTTTAGTTCCTAGTTACATACGCACCTTTCGTCATTAGGTCCTCTGAGGAAGTTTTCTCCAGCGAAGCCTGGGAAGTTGATGTGATCCTTG
Organism: Alloscopus bannaensis; assembly: GCA_027743745.1. NCBI lineage: Eukaryota > Metazoa > Arthropoda > Collembola > Entomobryomorpha > Entomobryidae > Alloscopus > Alloscopus bannaensis. The sequence goes on from JAHZMW010003970.1 coordinate 18,594, forward strand.
ATGATCATGATGTCACCCACTTTGTACTCCGGATTAAGACCACCGGCTGCGTTCGTCACGACCATGATCTCAATGCCCAACAGCTTGAACACTCGAACGGGCATGGCACACTATAACGATACAAGACACACGTGCATAGCGTCAATTGTGTCTGCTTTAAGATTGTATTTGTCTTGGAAAGCATTAAAATTTGCTAAATTTCCTTTTGCATACGGATAATACTTCGTACGTGTACCTAGTAAAATACAATGCCAACGGTTATCATCGGAATCCTCTTATCAATACTTCCACAAAATGAGGGACTGACAGCATCAAAACAATGGAATCTCAACAAAGAGATAAGCCAAATAAAGTCCATGATAAGCATCATTTGATTGGCGCACTTACGGATTTTCCACATTTCCTCGAAGAGCCATCGGAGTGTCATCGTGGCTTTGAGTTTGTCCGTGATGAGTCTTTGAGTGACCGTTCTTCCCCCGGAAACCATTCTCAGAGTCGAGAGTGAGTCCTGCGTTCGTGAACTTGGATGAGCTCATCGCGTCTGAATTGGATGCAACTACCGTCTGTGAAAATTAAATAATAATTTTTTTAGTGAAATGATAGAATCATCAACTCGATTTTGTGTGACTTTAACAGTAGGTATATACAGAAAAAATTTGATCCTGAGTCTCGTAAACTGTGCTCGTATCAAACGCTTCAAGGTAGTCCATTTTGAACTCTTTGTCTGTCGGTAATTCAATTGGCAATTGAAACACGTTAAAGCAAATTCCGCAAAGTTAATGAGGAAAACCTTGTGTAAAGTCTGTTGTTTGTCGAGGGTGGCCAAGACTGTTCTGACAAACTTTGAGAGGGGAGCTCTCCACAAGACTGATTTTGTTTGCAGTTCCTCACCTAACTCTAATATGCAAACTATAGGCAAATATGCGTCACTTGTTTATCGAGAAAGAAGCCTCTGCAAACGTTTCAAGTAAATTATTAGGAAACCGTGAACGAGGAAAAATGCAAAAATTAAACTTTGCACGACTCGCTAAGTTTTTGGATTTTTCCCCTTACCATTCATACTAAAACATATCTCATGCAAATGTAATTATAACTTTTTAACTGCTTTCAATATCATATCAGCTATGACACAAACAATTTTACAAGTTATTTACAAGTATACAAATATCCAATCATTTTCAGCCCACTATTTTACACCATATCATTTTTGCCATTCAAATTGAGAGGAATTGAAGAAACACTTTTCAACACGCAAAACAAATTACTATATTGCTACTGCGATTTATCGAGTGTCAATTATCCAAATTAGTTAGGCGCTTCATCAACTTTGTAGAGAGATACAAGTGACTTTCTTTGTCTCGTAAGATAGCTTGGATCGTGTCGAATTAATTGTGGAGATATTAGAGATGAAGCTACCTCATTTTCACGCATATGTCAATGCAAACAACTCGCATTGACTCGCAAGCAAGGCTTTAAAAACAGTCATGCAGAACACTTTAGCACATTCTTTACTGTCAATACAACATCACTGAGATTGGAGCAGTCGATTTTTTTCTTAAAATGCTTCGCTAAAAATATTTTGCGCATCTTACGAAATGTTAAATTAATAATTATCATTATTACAAATGTGAACTTACCAGCAAAGAAAATATGTTATATAAATGGATGTTTTATATTGTCCGTTCGCTTCACGCTGTACTTTTTCTGATTTAGAAACTTGTCCAGTGAGATTAATAATTATCGTGAACTGCGTGTGTGGCAATGTCTTTAAAAACACTGTGTGTGGAACTAAGCCGGAATTCAACTCGTTCTCTCCTATTTATACTGACCCTTAATTTGGAGATACACGAGAGGGTCGGCACATTTTACTTCGCATCAGAAAAAGAGAAAGGTTAAGTTTATTGCTGGTTTAAGAGGTTCCTCTTCTATGAATCGGATTAACGTGGATCATAGCGTGCAGCCGGAGAGCAGTGGCAGATATAAGATGACGATCATCCAATGCCTATGAAAGCGACTCGCTGATAATAATAATGAATGACGGTATTCAAAATTATATGCTTAATAATTCTCTGTGATGAACATCCTGTGGTATATTGCGTGCGACAGAATTTATAATCAACAGTGTATTTAACAAGTTATAATAGAATGCATATATGCATTCACCTATCTTTATTCAGGGTATCTCTCGTTTGCGTAGCATGTTACGTGTGACAGAGTGAGGACAAATGGGGATTAGATTCCTGGATTGGGATGATGCACATTTTTCACAGATTTATTCTGAGCTTACATTGTTGTTTACCGACAGAGCGTCATTTGGATTACATCACAGAAAAACATTAATTCTGTGTATTAAGGTACACGTAGATGGGTACCTAAAATTTAACTAGCGTAATGACTGAAGAAAGGATTCAATTGAAGATGTGTTTTTCATGAACAATTAAGGAATCTTTTTGTCCTCCTCTTTGACATATTGACATGTGTTCGTATTTTTTTCAGTGGGGACACACGCAAATCTCTCATACATTTTCATATACGCTCAGCTCTGTTTGTCCTACGCAAAAATTGACATTAAGCTGCTAATCACATTGGAGAAGGTGAAGTAATGAATTGGTAGTAGTTGGCACATCTGCTCTTTTATTATAACTGATGACCAGCAATTGCTGGAAATATGCTCCTCCTCCACAGGTTGTGTAATAGGTCATATGATCTGAAACGATTAGATTAAATGAAGGGAGAGACCTTTCGATGCTAATACGTAACCTACATTTGGTATGGATTATAAAATATTATTTTAAATGTTAGAGAGGAGGCTTTGGTAAATTGCGTCGTTTGGATAAGAGCATCTTTCGTGTTCAGAACAAAAAAGGCTGTGTCCGATAAAGGAAGGGGTCGGGGGTTTGGTTGGAAGACCACATCAGACACACCAATCATCGCGAAGATTCTAATTGGTTGGAAAGTTATTGACATATTTTTGAGAGAAAGAAAATCTGGGATTTATGGAGACATGACATTTTACAAACGTTCACCATGCATGAATGACAGGGATTTAGTGAATTATAATGAGATGCCGAAAGGCAAACAGAATGGGAAATGAACTGTGACTGCTGTCGTGTTTCTCTGGAGAGGGTGGGTGTGGTGACACACCAACTCCTGGCGCCCGTCCTCATTCGTCGACAACGAGAGTGATGTGAAGGAGTTGCTCGAGTGATAATTTTTTGGTCAATGATTACCCTGAAGCATGTATTTACAGTGGTCTCTTGTTGACCGTGACGCTGATGAGGTTATGTAAAACGCGAAAAATCAACATTGATCACTGAGTTGGGAATTGCTCTAACTTTGATTTTGTTAGCTGAGGTGAGGAGGTACAAAGTGAGTGCCGACAGGATAGGGAAAGGTTGAATGAAACTGAAATCGTATACTGCGTTTTATTTTATTCCAGGAAATGTTCTTTGTCGCATTATGTAAGCTGGATAAATAGGTAAACCACTCGTATCATATATTACTTTGATAAGATTGGATTCGAGTGCATTGTCAAAATTCAATTAGATCGATAAGTATGCATAAGCGTCAAATTTTCAATAATACTTTCAAACTCAAGTTTTCAAACACATTTATGCACAAAACGTCCAAAATTCAATACATTCGTGCATCATTCTTTGTTATGAGTATTACATCAATGTACTTGTGAACAACCTTGTTAAACAGGAGATGGCTTTTCACGGTTTATTACCTTGAAGTTGCTAGTCCAGGGACGTTGACGTCAGCAAACTGCGGTGATGACCTCTATGACTCTAACCTGGTCTCAAGATTGATAGGATTTTTTATACTTTCTGTCACGTGAAGTTGAGTGTAATGCTTATCAATTCACACTTGTATGAATGTGTCATGCTTCTACACATGTGAGATGCGGTTATACGGTAGAATTATGCTACGACGAAGTGTGGCTCATTGAATGCGCTAGTGTAGCATTTACACGCATGTAAGAAATTTATTAACAAACTTGACCACAATCAAGTAGACAGGTTGATGTGATAAATGTGTGAAATGGGTGGGTCTAGTAGATGTGGAGTTTGGGATTGTGATATGATCAAAAGTCGTGTTTGTTTAGCTTATTGTTCAAAAGGATATTTCTCAATTTCTGGATACTTGAGCCCAGTGTCATTGAGAACCGTGACAATCCAAGGGTCCTTGCCCAATTTGCCGGACTTGAGTAGCTTAATGGCGGCGGCCACATTGGCTCCCGAAGTGTA
>JAHZMW010003971.1:0-13438 GCA_027743745.1 Alloscopus bannaensis
ATGGTCATTGTCAAAACTCACATTGGAATAAAGCTGTTGTTGATGGTCGTTACTGTAGCGTTGTCTTTTCAAGAGTTCCGCTGCGGACTCCTCATCCGACGCTGATAAGCCACCGCGTCCATTCTCATCTACAAAGAATAATTAGCCACACATTATAGTAATTACATGTTTGCATCAATCATTAAAGCTATCATTTAGATCCATATTAAACATGTATTATTTTTAGGAGTATGCTATAAACGCGTGCAGACTACAGTTGACGTCTTTTCGTGGGAGTTTCTCTAGGCACGCGAATAGGTGGGTCATCTTTCCCACATCTCACGACATTTTCCACCAAACCAACTATCTCTCACTCCGCATAGTGTACGTATTACTGGTGGAGGAGAGAATTTTTAAGCACATTTTCCACATTTTGAGCACACTCCGCAAAGAGGATGGGCCTTCTTTTTTATTCCTCTCTCTCGCTCGTCGCCCTCACACAATCTTTAGGCGCACGCAATACCCATCCATACGAAACAATACACACTTATTCTGTTTCTCATGCTTCTCTCCCTTACCACGTAGAGAGCGAGAGAGAGAGAGGGATATTTTCTGTAGTCCGTGCCCAATCTAATTTCGTATTCTTGGGTGGAAGGAAAACGGAAAAGATGGAGACACGACAAAAAGGGAAGAAAAGAGGAGATCAAAGCGAAGTCATCATTTACATGGACAAAAATAAGCGTTCTGGACGAGCAGTTTGTATGCACTGCACACACAGAAGGGAAAAAATCACATCATCTTCAACTTCGCCAGTATATACAACATGCCCACACACGTGAGGATACAAATATATATGTATCTCTGTACAGTTTACATACAGATATGTTTATATGAGGAAACTGCACACAGACACACAGAAAAGTTGGCTTTTTTGTCTCTGTCACTTTGATGCATGCATCTCCTCTAAAAATCCTCTGCCACTGTTCATAATGACGACGATGAGATTCATGATGATGAGTATTTTGGCTTTTTCTCTCTCAGATACATATCACTGAGGAAAACCGTATTCTCAAAACCACGATGTATAAAAGGAACCGTATACACACATGCCCAATCCTAGTATATAACAATGTAAATTCGTTTTTCCTCCGTTTCATCCATAGATCGTCATCATCATCATGAATAAAATTGTAGCTTTTAGTTCTCTCTTTTCTTCATCTGTTTTCATAATATGGAATGCACACAAGCATGCGTATAAATATACGTCGTGGTGTATATCAACGAGAGAGAGAGAGAGAAGAGGTGTAGAGGTATAAAGGTTTTTTGGAAGCTCTCCGCTGACTCGTCTGATAATAGAAGAAGCAAACCCCAAAAAAGTTGGCTGGTTCCAGTCCACTGACTTTCCTTTTCTCTCAGTGGCAGAGCAAGAGGCAACCCGAGGGCCAACCAGCACCAACTTTTAGGAACGTCATGAAACACCCTCCACCATACCCAAAAACATTTTGCCTCTATTCTCTTCTCTCTCTCTCTCGTCTTTTTTCCTGCTCTCCAACTCTACACACACTCGCAACTCTCGCTTTGTGTATATCTGTACATATTACACAGTAGCAAGTTTAGTTTCGTCCTCCTCCCCTTTTTTCCTTCAACTTCTCTCTCATCTTCTCTTCAGAATATTTTCAAAAAAATGTATCTCCAACAACTCTCGACGCGAGTGTGTGTAACAGTTTCCGCGTTCGATGCAGTAGTAATATGCGACTCTCTCTCTTTGCTGTTGCATACACAGATCTTATAGGCGAGTGCAACTCACATAACTTGTCATCTTGTGGTGCTCTCTTTTTTCTACACGTGAGCATAAACACGGCTTTGTAGAAAGTATGATCACGTAATGAAGGCAAGTATACGTAAATGTACATACAAATTTCTTTAAGACGAATGCAAGACTTCCGTGGTCCATGTGTCTCTCATGTGAAATGTAATTTTAATATGTCATTTTATGCAAGTTCAACATTTTCCTCCCTGTGGCTTTGCTCCTCATTTAGGACCGTCCTCTTCGTGTATTTTGTTACACTGCATCAGTCTGATGGAATCTCAAGTTTTCATAAAATATGCACACATTTTCCTTATCTCATATCTAGCAAGGCAGTGCAAGGGAAACGTATGGAGCATATTGTAGTAAAAGTTTGCTCGTGGCCCACTGTGGGAATTCGCATTCACTTCGCATTCCATTTATACTTTTTCCTCTGCTTCTTTTTCAGCCTTCAACGTCCATGCACAGTTACACATAGACAGAGACTAAGTAAGTTTCAATGGAAGGAAAAAACGAGAGAAAATGAAGGAGAAAAAATATTTTTGTTGTAGTTGCACACACAACCACACATATAGTATACAGTATGCGGTGCATTCAATATTAAAGGTCTGCTGCTGGAGTGAGAGCTTGAAAGCTCTTCTTTCTTTCCGTATATGTATTATATAAGATAATATACATCTTGGTTTCAATGATAAAGAATCTTTTTTTGGTTGTGTCATGTATAATAAAGGAAAGCAAGAGAGAAAATCCGTGCCGGCTTCTTCTTCTTCACATTTTCTCCCACTCAGAGAGTGCACACACACAAATATATACAAATGAATATATAAGGCATTTCTCGCGCTCTGTATATCGCTTTCTCGGTTTAGTTAGATAGTGGCATGGATGGATGAAGTCATGTGTATGTGTCTCTGGTATGGTTGGTTGGCTGGGTTTTGGTGCGCTTTAAGGAATTCCGGTCACATCATCTTTCCGCGAGATTTCCGTGCCAAAAGAGCGAACAACTAGTGAGACTTGACTACATGAACAAGAGAGAAAGAACCTTTTCCATAAGGCATGTGTGTATAGAGTGTGCACACATTGTAGAACTCGTGGGTAGAAAAATGCATGGAGAAAATGAAGTGAGCATCTACACCAGCTTTCTTCAGTGAGACGGCTATAAAGAGAAGCCACTCTCTGTGTGTTTCTACTACATTCTTCTCTCTCTTACTCTGGTTTATTATTATGGATGGATGCCGTGTAGTAGCAAAATGGTAATGGCAGTGAGTAAGAGTGAGAGAGTGAATGAATGAGTGTGAGAGCGAGAGAGGAAAGCAATTCCTTCCTTCCAAGGCTTTTTCCCCTTCCTTAAACCAACTACTTTTCCCCTCACTCGAACACTTTCACTTTACTCCACTCCATTTCTCGCTTTTTCTTTTCTTTTTTTCCGTCTCTCTCTCTCACTCCCTCTCCACTGCTGCTCTTTTAACTTTGAGCTAACGCTTTGGACGCGCGATTCGGTGTGGTTCGAAAACGTAAAAGTTTCCTCCATTTTTCCTCTTTGGAGCAAATTTATATATACGCTTTTTGGGTGAAGTCGACTGACATATTTTTTTCTTCATTTCCACTCAAGAGAAATGTTCTCATTCCAAGAGAGACCATTGTGTATTTAACATTATCTCAGGATGCGTACCTTTATGTGCTTTCCTTCCAGAAATTCATGTTTAACGTATGTAGGACTATATAATGTCGACGCGAGCATAATAGTTCGGCTTACCTTCTCGTTTCCTTTTGCTACTGTTTTGGCTAAGGTCTGTGGTGGCATTGTTGGAGCTGTTATTGGATCCAATCCCAAGGATTCCGTTGATTGAGTAGGAGGGCCTGGAGGAGGATAAGCTTGTGATACTATTGTTGCCATGATGTTGGTGGAGGGAGTCCACAGGACTGAGACTACCTGTGCTTGACCCCCCTCCGCCACCTCCTCCACCCTGTAGTTGATGATGTTGATGTTTCGCCTTCTCCGCTGCCTTGTTTCGCACGATTCTGCAAATCGAAAGAAATTGGCATCATATTATGTTGAAACGATAATCAATACGAAACGATTTTATGCAAATCAATAATGTGTCATGGGTTTCCGTTTAAAACATTTTAACAGAATGAGCGAAGGGGAAAAATATATATGCCACACATACACAAACATTAGACCACATTAGAGGTAATCCATCAAAATATTATGAGCCACCTCCAGTAAGCGTACGAGCAATGTTTGCTTTGAAGGCGTATGCTGATGTGTTCCAAGCTCTTTACGGATTGCTCATTGAGTCGCAGCAGCCAGCACACTATCATTATCAATCGCCCTTATTTGCATATTTACTTCCTCCACACAAACAGTCTCCTCTCTCTATCTCTCACTTGGTTTGCTGCGCGTTCAATTTCATAAAGGTCTAGTCATTATTAACTGCTCACTCCACTCCTTCGATTACCCACTTTACTCTGGCCCTCCATTTTCTCTCCATATTTAGAGGATAATATGTTGTGACAAATGAATCAAAATGAATTGCTTTTTACTCAAGTTAAACTGTTCCATAAAACGAATTGCTTTTTTCATTGCTTTTCCCTGTCTCTCCCTCCCTCTTTTCTTTCTGAATGTGAAAGTGGTGGTCTTTCCGTCTATCTCCTATTCCATTTCCTCTTGAAAATGAAGAGCGTTTTTATTGTCCGCTTAAAATTTTCCAAGGTGCTATATACACCAATGACTAAGAGGGTGTTTGCAAGTGGTGTTATATATATTTTTCCTTTAACAAGATCAAGATGTCCCCTCATGAATATTCAGGGAGACAAGGAGGAGTGAGAATGAGAAAATAAGAAAAAGGGAAGAAAATTTATTGGAATGGAAAGACAATTTTTCCCCTTCTCTCACTCACTCCCACCACCGAAAGAGGAGTAGGAAAGTCTTTCATTGTTCAACCAAAAAAGTACGTATTACTTTATATATGGCGTCTCTCAACTTTGAGTAGAGAGAGAAAGGAGCGAGTGGAAAAGTTTGCGAGAGAGGTGCTAGATGTATGCCTTTAATAATGACGATTATATAATGACCAGGAAAAAAGACTTTCCATTTCCACTTTTTGCGCTCACGAGACAGAGTGGTGTGTATAGAAAAAGGGAGTTGCATGAAAATGGTTTTTCCTCGAGTTTGAATCTTGATTCAAACCAATATTTTAAATGTCGTGTCTCACAAAGAATTTTTCCCTTCTGTGATAAAATACTACAGCTTCTGTAGCAGAAGAAGAGAGAGAAAGGGGTATTGAAAAAATGTAGCTCGAAAGAAAAAAAGAAGACGAAGGAGCAGGATAATAAAACCTGCCACCTCAGAGATATTCATGACTTCTCTTGTTCGAATAAGAAAACTTCTTTCTCACTTTTTCCTCTTCCGTTTTCTCTCGAAAAAAGTTTTTCTTCTACTTTTTTCTCCCTCTATTTTGTATACTCATAGACATCTGTGGGCGCTGTGTAATGCGAAAATATCTCACACTTTTTTAACTTTTCGTAAAAAATTCCGCTTGAGTTTTCGTGAAAGACGATGAAGAGAAATAAATGGGGCTCGCTCACAGGAAGAGTGTCTCTCCTAAATGTCTCGAGCACGTCTTTGTGAAAACCACTAATAATTTATTTCACACACCTTGGCAAAAAAAGAAGAATCTTCTTACTCTTTGATTTCATTCTTGAAGCATCTGCCATGCGTGCACAAACGAAACGTTGCAGCCGGGAGACATTTAAGCTTTGATAAATCTTTGCAAGAGATATGCTGTGATCACTCAATTTACTCTTTTTTGTTACACATATTGTTTGTAGATTTTGGGTTGATGATTAGATTACAACGGTGATTACATCCGAATGATCATGCTCGAGGGATACATAAAAAAGGGAAGCGAGAAAAAAAATCCACCAAGACTTTCCTCCAAGGACTCGTAATTATCTTCGCAAATGTTCAATTTCCAAACCTCGCTCCACTCTTTCTCGGATTAGATTAGGGACTGATGCACTTTATCAATTATGATTGGCCCATAATGATGGGAAGATTAAAGCCTCTCTCGCAAACACACTTTTATTTTTATGTTATCCCCAAACGGTGATGATGATCAAGTGAAGCCGTTGTCATCATACTCATCATTATTGGCTATTGAGTGCATTACAACTAGAGAGGGACGAGAGGGATGAGCATCTGCTCCTTTGTGTTAAGTGCAAAAGGCTAATGAAATCAAGAGCGGTCTCAAAGGAACCCTCATTCAATCCTCTCTCACTCTCGTCCATAAAATACAAACGGGCATAGACATCCAATAAAATGTGTATGTAGACAACGATAAAACTGGAATTGAGCATTTCTCTCTGCCTCAGTCAGAGCGAATGAATAAATAGAATCATTCCAGCACAATTCACATCAACGTTGGCCAGTTGGCCTCGAGCAGAGGAGAAAAAAGGACAGCACACACAGCTACTACAAAAGCGGATACAATGAGTTTGTATGGCTCTTTTGTACTACTCTGGGAAAAAAAGATGGATTCAATAGAGAGAGCAAGAGAAGATGACCATATGCAAGTGTATACATTACGGGTGACAAAAAGGAATAGGAAGTCAAAGTTGTCTGTGTACACCAACGTCCCTGTGGAGTCACATATGTCACCAGTGCTAAAAAGCCCATCCGTTTATATGCACGTACAAGCGTACTTGAATGACTCTGACTTTCGAGGAGAGAGATGAGAGTGACATAAGGAAAGTGTTATTTCCACGTGAGCGAGCCCTTTTTTCCATACAGTTTGTGTATCCTTCACCATCAACCTTTTGTGCTCCGAGAGCTGTTGTGTGCATACACATCATCATCATGATTTGATGACTTTTTATGACATTATATATATGCAACTTACGCGAGCGTGCATGTACTACTTCAGTGAATTGTTTAAGAATAGGAAAAATGATGTGCCCAGTCATATATTTTACGATTAATGATATTCACTCATTTAACTCGTTTGAGCATACGTGACACACTTTCTGTGTTCGCCAGTCTTGTCAACACTTTTCCCTTTCTTGTTGTGTCCTTATTTATGATTATGAAATTTCATCCATAGCTGATGCCCCTCGCGTCAATAAAAGTGTGTCTTTCCCGGGTTTAAAATCTTTCTCCGAAACTCCCAAAAATAGACTAGAAACGGCAGGCATAACCGTACTACTCTCCTGTTTAATGAACCAAAATGTGTAACACACAAATTTTCGTTGAAAACGCAAAGGTCTCCTCAAAAGTAGCGAAAAATAATGACGCTTAACCAAAACCATATAAAACGTGTGTGTTGTTGGTTCGTATCGTTGTGTCGTCATTATCATATCGTGTGCACGCTCCTGTCTTTTGTTGTCTCGCTGGACTCCCAAGAAAACCAATATCATTATTGTTATGCATCACACGACCAAGAGAGAAGGGAGAAAAAGTGTCCCTTTAAAGTAAAGATCTCGCCAAAGAAAACGAGCTTTATTTCTATTGTTTTCCTTGGGAGCATTTTGTCTCCACATTCAGAGCTTTATTTATTCATAATGTGTACTTGTGTATGCATGTCGTTTCTTCCGTTTTAACAAAACGAAAAAACTTTTCCTCTCTCTCTCTGTATGTGTGGGCACATGTTTGTATAGTTATACATTTTGCTTTTTCCGAAATCCTTTGCTTTGTTTTTATATCTAAATCTGAGCAATAGAACAACACAACCCAGACTGGTATACCAAGAGAGATCTTTTCTTTAGTGGTGTTCCGTTCGTTCTGGTTCGTAAAATGTTATGTCGGCCGATAAACAAGGGATGGAGGACAACAGAGAGAGAGAGAGAGAGAGAGCGTGAGCGAAAGACGAAGGCTCTATCTCTTGCCAAGCCGAAATATATTGTTTTTTTCTGCTTTACCTTTTTTAACCATGGAGCACAGAGAAAATACAATAATCAACCAAAACATTCTTGTGCCAACTGACCATCATGATGATGACGATTTCCATATAAAAATCCACACAAGACAAAAAATATCTACCCAGTTTTTTTCCCTGGAAAGACAAGGGAGGGAGATTTTTTATCCAGAAAAACAAGACCACAAAATTGTATACGGTATAAGAATTTATTTTCTGGAGTAAACTACAAAAGAGAAGGACAAGAGTCTAGAGCGGAGATTTGGTGTGTCTATCTTGTGTTTTTTTCTCGGTTGCGGAGAGAGGAAAAGGATTGAGATGAAGGAAAAGCAGTACAGAGCCAAATTTAATGTCATCATCAAGTCTGACGACTTTGCTTTCACTTTGTTCCTCACTCTCTCTCCCTGGCTCAACTCTCTTCCTTTTTGAAAAACAACAGAGCAACGCTCACACCAACACCAATGGAAATTTCCCTTTGTATTCAAAGTGTAAAAGCTTGGAAGAAAAGAGAGAGCTAGAGATCTCATTTCCCTCCGACAAAATTGCATCAATAAACCATTCAAGCTACAACACAAACCCGGGGCACAAAACCTAAACTTTACGTTTTATATATGGTTTTTAGACTGATCCACCAAACATATCTCAAAGCTCTCTCTCTCTCTGGAAAGTTTATCCGCTTTCCTATACTTGGGCTGTGCCCTTTTCAAACTTTTTTTCGCTCTCTCTCCTTTCCATTTCCAGTTTCGGTAGACAACAGAGAGAATACTGGAAATGTGGGAGCATCATCATCATCGTCATGATCGTGTCAGTTGAGCAGTAGCTTTTTGGTGAGCAAAAAACTAAAGGAGAGCCCGTGTCTTGTTAAAATCTACTCGCATCTCTCAGCTTTTCTCACAGTTCACATTGTCTGATGATCGATTCCTTTATTCATGCTCTTACTATATCCAATGGATTTTTCAATACACGTGCGTACCACCGTAGATTGCATCATAACTAGGAAAGTTACTCAACATCCAAATAAATCTAATCACACAGAAATCGAGAGAGAGGCAGAGAGAGCACCCTTTCATAAACAGTATGCATGTTGTTTTCAGCTCTCATTATAATGTCTTTCCTCGCTTACGAGTAAGGCCAGCTATTTTTTTTGCTTAGAATTCCAAATCAGATTGTTGATTAGCTTTTTATGATAATTTCCTTCTGATTCTCTAACTCCGCACCAAATTTCTAACAGCCTTACTACTGCGTTTTGTAGCTAAAAACCACTCCCTGTTCTTAGGCAGTCACCCTACTACTACCAAAATAAAAAAGGGGTAACGAAAATCGACTGTTCTTCATTTGCCACACCGTGTCGAACAAGAGTGCGAATATGCATTGAATTAAAGCTCCCCAAAATATGGTGTGGTCTTTCTTGGTGAGTTTACTGGGTTGCAACAGAATGTCTCTCTCTGGCTTTGGGTGGTAGTGGTAATCTATATGATAATCTTGACTGGTGGATGACGATCCTCCGCATCATCATCAACCTCATCCCCATCATTTCTCCATTTTGTCACACAAATTACCAAAAAAGAGCCGACTTGATCTCTCGCGTTTGATTTGGATGAATAAAAAGGGAGACATTTATGAGGAAGTCTTTTTACAATTATCAATAAAATACCCATCTTCAGCAGGCACACATATGTGCTCAAATTTCGTCTTGAATTGATCAAAAATCTATATACGATTTTTTCGGTGAGCACCAAAGAGAATAAAAGAGAGAAAGACGAAGAAGTGTTATCGTTCCCCAAGGAATATTTCAAGGGCTCTTTGTCTTTCTTCTTTCGCGTTATACTTGTGTAAAAGGGTTTGCTGCGCTCAGTCACAAGAAAAAAGTGAAGAGAGCGAATAAAAAGTCAATCGTATAATCCTTTTGAAAACAAGTGCATTCAATCCAAAGGATTCCTTTGGCCCGAGAGAATTACTCCAACATACGAACGCACCACCATATCAAGAGTAAGTGTGTATACACATGCTGAGATTTATTGGAGTATTATTGGCAACAGTATTTTATCGGAAAAACGAGGAGGAAAAATGAGATTTTATTTTATTTTATTTTCAGGAGGAGGATATTTTTTTCTTCGTTTTTCCCTCTCGTTTTCTCACAGAAGAAATTCTTTTCAGAGTAGTGGACCCATTGGTCCGAGAAAGGAAAAGTCCACCCTTGGGAATATCATGTAGACACATATATTTTACACACAAAAATGTACCTATATAAAAAGACTTTTTTCTCTTCATTGAAGAGAGAGAGAGTAGAAAGAAGCCCACACTTTTTTGTTTTCCTTTAAACATCTCTTCCATCCAATCGGATTCTTTTTTATGGAGACTGTACTCTGCTTCACTCTGGTAGAAAAAAGGCTTTAAGTAAAAACCTGTGAATGAAATGTTTGTTGCTTTTGCTAGTGACTGAGTTTCTTCCTCTTTTTTATTGCTTTCTCAGATAGTATGGCACTCCAACTTAAGAGATTGCAAGCACACACCTTTTCCTATCTCTCTCTTTCGCTATTCGGAAATATATAAGTCAATCTGTAAAAAGGGAGAGTGAAGTCCTTTTTTTGCTGTTTTACCCCATTCACCTTTTTCCGATCTGTTGGCGTGCATAGCACATGTACATAACTCTGGAAGAGTGAGAATAAAAAGAAGAGAAGAAAGTTTTTGGAACGTGGATGAAATGAAGAGGCTCCTCAGAGAATTTTTGTCTTTTTCGTTTGAGCGGAACAAGAAGATGCATACGAATATATACATATACAAACACTTAAAACAGCGAGAGCCTATCTGCACTTTGGAGTCTACGGTTTTTGAGAAGAATACATACTTTTTCCAAAATACTGAATTGGTGATTTATGATGGCAGCATCATTATTCCATCCATTTCCACTTTTTGGATTCTACACGCTCTCTCTCTTTAAAAAAACGAAATGCCACAAGAAACGTGTAGCAGCAGCGGGAGTAGTGGTGAATAAGGGAATATAAACTAGGCTTGTGTACCCTTTTTGTAGGAATGAGAGAGAGAAAAAAAATCCTACTTTTCTATCTCTGATTGAAATACAGCTTTTTCTTGAGTCGTTTTTGTAAGGAAGTACCGGGCGAGAGTGGAAGAGTCACAATGGAAGATTTATTACGTGACAATTCTTGATTTATTGAGCATTTGTTTTATGAATTTAAATTTGTGCTTTGCGAATCCCCTTCCGTGGAAAGGAATTAGAAAAAAAGAAGAAAAAAAAACGTATTCAACCCACAGGCAAATACACTTGATTCTTGTGGTGTTATAAAAAGCAAAAAGAAGAGAAAGTGCGTTTCATTAAACAAAAAAATATGTTTACGTTACTCATAAGTAATGGTAATCATTGCTCTGCACAATTGTGCGCATCTGGTAACTTTTGTTCCAATTAAAGGATTCCATTGACAAACTTCCGCATCCACAGATTCCGCACCCAAAGGATACAAGGAAGTGATTGTGTGCCCCGAAAAATACAAGGAGGCGGGGGTGTCAACTTCAAAGTGAGGATGACACAGGGTCCATTCATTCATTCCCATGAGAAGTGATGCTTTTGGAGAGAGTGAGATGTACGACTTTACACATGCGACATATTTACGATGCTGACATTAAAGCCACATTAAAAGGGCCGCTTTGTTTTGACCATTATTGTCGGAAAGGGAAAGTTATGTCTTGGACATCGGAACATCAATGACATTTTTTTCTGGATTCATTAATCACTTCTACGTATGTATATACATTTTTTGCTTGAGTGTGCGGCGCACTTTTTTTCTCCTTATCATTAGCGATGACTGCAAATGCACGTGTGGCATGTAAGAAGATATCTTCCGACAAGGAAACAAGGAAAGGGGGGAGAAGTCGAAGTATTCACACTTTTTCTGAATGAATGAGCCCCTTGACTTGAGCATTAGTTAGTTACGTAACTCTGCCAAGCAGCGACGAGGAACAATGAGTAGCGTTGTTTCAGAACCGCTTACCTGGAGAGTATCTTTGACACGCATCCATGAGAAACGCGAAGTTGTCTGGAGATGTCACATGGACGAACTCCATTATGAGCGAGCTCGACGATCCGTTGACGGACCACATCTGGGAGCGGTCTTCCGTTGACAAACACACCACCCAATTGGTTCACACCGCCATGACCTGTACCACACATTATAGGACAGAAAACTGTGAGTCAAACACCACAACTGATCTAAAATGGCTTCGTAAAAAATTCAAACTTATCATCTCTTCTGAGCTACTTAAAATTGCTATAAGTTATAGTTCACCTTGACGTGTTTGTCGATATAAAATCATCACTCAAACTACACATGTGCAAAATACGAAATAAGTGTTTCAAAATCAAATAAAAATGTGCAAATTAAAAAAATACTCTTAAATGCTGTGCTCGTAAGCTTAATTTTTTGTTTTAAAAAAATCATTCGATGAAGCTGGCAGTAAACGTGTTTGTGCAGAATGTGCATTTTAGAGCTGATTAAAAGTAGAAATTAGTGTTTAAATACTGTGCAAAAATTATTGCAAAAATCGTTGATGTGCACTTGAGGGCAATTTAGTCTAATGAAGGTGTCTTTGAGGGGAAGTAGACGCTCGTAAAGCCTGAGTTTTGACAAGTGCATTGTAGTTCGTTAGGTGACTTAACCTAGTAATAGAGATTATATGAATATTATATGAGTGTATAACCTTTTTCGTCCTTATTAGCACTGATCTCATCCCAAAATTCGGCATAATCAACAGAAACTGTAAAAAACGAGAACAAAATCAAACAAAACAAAAAACGTTTAGTAGTCTTCAGACAAACGGCAAAATCGTCGCGTCAAAAGTGTGTAGAACAAAGGGGGAGGGATATACAGAAAATATGATTTGTACAAAACTGGAATATGTCTTTCTTGTGTGTAAAGAGAGGTATAAGTGGTAGGAAGACTAATGTACATACACGCACAGGGTGAGAACACACAAAAAACGATTGAAAATATATCTACCCACATTTATTATACATATTATATGTACGTACGTTTATATACAAAAAACTAAATACAGTGCAATATGATGACAGAATACCAAAGGAAGAAGGGTTTCAGTGTTGCAAAAAATATAACTCCAACGAATTTGTATTAGGTTCGTTTTCGCAACATATCGCGTGTCAGTGCTATCATCTTCTACTCAACCAAGAAAACCACAAAAATATATTACAGTATTGTCCTATTTTCAGCACTTCTCATTCCATTAGTAATCAACTTTTTTAAAGCATCCATGATGATCATATTGATCGCGCGCATTGTAAATGCTCACGAAAAAAGGGTCAGAGTTACTCTTGCTTGCTGGGATTCATGGAATAAGCGAGAGCGAAAAAAGTGTGTACAAAGCTGTCGACAAGAGATAAGCTTGAGATTACATTTAAAGCAGAGTGCATTTGTCGACAAATGTGGAAAAGGTTGTTACATTTCTTGCTACACAAGGGAGGCAGTGTATTAAAGCAACAATAAAAAAGATGTTTTCACTGCACAACAATTCATTATGATGACGATGTTGATATCATTATTGTTGCAGTGCATCATATACAGTGCATGAAAAAAGCCAACTAAAGCTTATTCATGTCGAGATATGTATCCCCTGAGAGCGACGGAGAGAGAAAGATTTTTTCAATGTAAACCGTTCATTTTTCCCTTCCCTTCGATCCCTCAAAAATGTCATTCACTTTCTGTCTCTTCAC
>JAHZMW010003972.1:0-10573 GCA_027743745.1 Alloscopus bannaensis
CCCCAAAATAGATTTGGTTTTTGGATATTTGATTTTTCTTCCGGTTGCGACCAGTATGTAAATTGTGTTCTCTACCGGATACAGCCTCGAGCCAAGTCCTGGAGCGGGGACGTCGTAAACAAAATTCAGTTTCCATGGAGCCCTCACTGCGCGAGGTCCTTTTTGCTTGAAATCCGGTCGGGTGTGAACCATAATCCGCTCAATCGGAGGAAAGAGGTCGATTACCGTCTCAAGTTGCCATGGTTTACTCGCGGCGACAAAGTGCGGAAATGAGATCACAGTGCAGAAATTCTTGTACTGAGTTTTGAGAAAAATAGATGAGCAGCCGTGAATCGGGAATGCGGTTTGGTTTTTTTTGTTGAATATGTAGTCGACAAAGTCGTGCTCCGAGGGAAAGGTGGGGAGCTCGAGGTTCGTCATGTGGAAACTTCCACCTCGCATGTAGCCATATCCCGCGAGACTTTCTGCGCCACCGATGTGAATGCGTCGTAAGAGGACTGGGCTTCTGAAAGGGACAAAGTCGAGGCCGAGATGGTTCACGATGACTGTCAAGCTGGAGCTGAAGGGTTGCAGGTAGTCTGGCAAATTTATGAGGACCTCAAAAGGCTTCCGGAATGAAGGGAGGTGGGGCTGGTATTTTATTGCTCTGTTTGGAGTACGGAAATTTCTTTGAAACAGAAGCGGGAGGCCGGTCTCGTCTCGGTCGAAGTTTTCGAACGCAGTCAATGGAGATGGTTTAAATAAAATGAGAAGGATGCTGACAAAGTAAATTTGAGTTTTCATGTTGCCCCCATTGTGTAAATGTGGAGTGACAATTGTTTAAAGGCGGTGTATGTGACATAACCAAAAGCTGGAGCTTGGTGGTGATGTAAGCCTTGAAATTTATGTTTTTTAAGGATTTTGTAAGACGTTCGTGTCGAAAAAATAATTCATTGGAGTTACAGCACATTTTAATCTTTTAGAGGATTGGAAAGTTTTACTAACACCTTAAGCTGTTTTATTACTCCTGTTTTAACATTGCAAGTACCGGCTTCATGTAAGAATTTTGTAATATTCGTGTTGTTATAGCATAATAATAAGTAAGAAATGGTTTGTTGGAAACTTCAACGTTGTAATACCGTTATGTGATATAACCATATAACGTTGAAGGTTACCTAATTTAAATATTTTTATTAAGTGCTTTGCATCGATACTGGAAGTTTTCCTACCTCACGCAAATGAAATGCTAGGAGTGATGTGAAGTTGAGTAACTTGTAGTTTGAAAATGTTTTTAAAATGATTGTATTTGTAGGCGAATTTGGAATAATAGGAATTAAAATTGGGATTCCTTACAACATTATGTTTCGCAGCATGTAAAAATTGTTGTTAACATTTACCAAGTATAAGTGGAAATGCACAAAATGCAATTTTTCGCAATAGTGTTTGTATACTACTCAAAATGCAATGGTACTCCTCACTCACAGTTTAAGATATGAAACTCATAACGACTCATAAAAATGCCACCGCACAAGACACAATCCTGTCAACCATCCCATTGAAGAAAGTCAGCACAAACGACTTGTCAAGAAACACACCTCCAGTCACCTGCACCCTCAACGGCCTACAAGACCTCCACTGACGCCAATACAAACTTCTCTCGGGCAGCATCTGACTTTTTCGCCAGTGCTCCAGGAGCACAACGGAGTTCGTATTCAATTTTGCGAAAGAGCCGCAGATTCCAAAGACAACTGCGACGCACCACAGGAATACCAGAAAATACAAAATTTTGAGGACCATCACTTCCTGAACCATTACCGCGATTGCAAATCCTACGCAAATCCAAAATCCGAAGGTCACCGCCATTTGGACCGTGAAGTGGGACACATCATTGAATGCGATGCTGCACAGTTGGAAACATCGAAAATTGATGTAGGCTTGTTGAGAATTTGCTTCAAACAGCACATATCCAGATAGAGTTGCCACAAATTGGATACACATCGTGTAAAACTTGATGACGTATTCTTGATTTAGAAAAACAAAAAGGTAGACCACCGGACTTAAAAACTGGTGCAATTTTTCAACAAATGCTGACTCAAAAGAAGCAATCAGGATGTACAGAGGATCCAAGTGGTTTACAACTAATCCAACGACGATGCCAATATTCATTACTGACATGATTCCGTAAATGTAGATCGCAGCCATGGAATTCATGAAACGTTTATTTTGTCCCGAGTTTGTTCCAGTCACACCGATTTCTGAGTGGGTAAAAATAAACGTTGCATACATTTCAATTTAATATTTTTAAGCGAGGACTGTGAATACTTACCTCTTTCCAGTGTGTTTAGGCTGTTGAACACTGCCGCAATTTCATTTCGCTTCCTGATCATTACCAATGCAGTTCCCGAGCTGAGGATAGAAATCAGTCCTTGAAGCATGTAAGATGTGATGCGAGATCCTCCAAGACTTAGCCATTGTAATCCAAGCAATCCTAGAATCAACGAGTAGATTCCAGATGCAAAACTCAAAACTAGGGCAAAGAGCCATAGTTTTGTTTTGGAAGGATTTATTGGCGTCATGGATCTCGAGTTGGGATTCCAACAAATGACCATTCTTGGAACGATGAACCCTTCGCAAAGTGACATTTTGTCGATTGCCAACTGAAGGAATTCAGTGGCTACATGGTTTTCTCCGATTTTTGCAGACAGCATGTTGTGAAACTCAGATTTTTTATGTGTACACTGAAAGAAAAAAGATGTGAAGTCCTACTGATGGCTATATTAACATTATCGTATGCGTCAAGCTTTGAGTTAAGGTTGCTATTAGTTAGACAATTTACTTGCAAAAACTACATGACGAACACAGGAATTAAGTGGTTATTTATTGAAAATTACCCACCGAAATTATTGTAAACTGTGTAATCTTGTTTAAATGTTTCTATTAGCTTTCACGAATAGTTTGATTGAGATTTGCGACAAGAGTAGTAAATGTCTAACGGAGAATGTGTAATGTCCACGAAAACTGTCTCAATGACTCACTAGCTTTGATGAAGCAATTAGTAAAAATGATCGAATTGAGAAAATTGTTTCGCCATTTTTTCTCAAACACTAAAATTTATCATAATGTTCTCCCTTGTATACTTATCTATAAATGTTCAGAACATATTAAAGTATGACTTTTACGCTACATTAAATCTTGCGATTATCAATCATATTAATTAAAGACGAACTTGAAAAAATTGCACAGCATATAATCTGGAGGATGTCAACGACAACCTTTGGGACCTACATATTTGTTTTGTACACCACGCCATGCCGTGTTTATGATCCGCTTCACAATTTCATTCATATTTCCTGCAGATATAATTTTAGGTATATTTATAGTACTACATAATTGACGAATTTTAGTTAATAAATACTACACGAATTTTTACCACAAGATGCGACTTTTAAACTTATAAAAATGCAATGGCACACGACACAATTCTGTCAACCATCCCGTTGAAGAAGGTCAACACAATTACTTGTCAATAAATCCTCCATAAACCTCTACCCTCGGCGGTCTACAGGAACTCCACTGACGACGGTACAAACTCCCCAGAGCCCCTCCCCGATGACTTCGGCAGTACTCGAGCAACAAGATTGAGTTCGTATTCAATGCTGCGAAAGAGCTGCAAAATGCAAAGACAATCAGCGTATTTGGGAATGTGAAAAGTGCGTAGTTAAACTCGGGCTTGGTTTCATCTATAGTAACGTCAAAGTTTGGATTGAGATTGTTTGACAGTTGAACCAAAAAAGTACATGACGTACACTGTAAAGCGCGGTGATTTGTTGATTTGTTCCCACCAAAATTATTGTGAATTGAGTAAACTTGTAAAATGTTTGTAATACAAACATTTCAGATAATGCTTTTATTTAAATTCATATTTTAGATTAATGCAAATTTAATTTAATTCCTGAAAAAGTGAGCAGAAACATTTTGAACGGTTATGTCTAGGAAAATTGTTGGAGCGGATGCCTCACCTGCTTCTTGGGAGCAATTAGCGATAACAATTGAATTAAACAAATTGTTTTTAAATTGATCATCAGCAGAATATGGAATGATGACATCATTCAAATTTTTAAACACAATAATTACGAGTAATTTTTTTTGTAAAGGTTTTGAATCATAGCAATTGAATTCTGAACACATCAAACATCGAAAACATTTCATCAAGTCCATGCAGTTTCCGTGCATATCACCTCACATCGTTCCCTTGTTAGTCCAGTGTGTCAAACTTTATGCGTTGGACTTGTGGCTGCGACTAAAGAAAAAAGCTGGTGTTTGAATTCGATCGATTTTATATAAATCCAATTTTAAATTGAAAGTAGATTACGTATTGTATCATGCCTGATGGAAAAAATGTGAGTGCGAAATTTGCCTTCCAGCTTCGGGCGGTAGTTACCATAACTGCCGGTGAGACACAAAGAGTTGTAAAAAATACAGTGGAGCCAAGTCAAAATGTTTCTTTTAAAATGATTCGCTATATTATGCAAAGTCCCTTTATGCTAATGAAAGTTCGCGCTAGAAGTTAATGTCAACAGCATTTCCGAACAAATTCTTGCAAAAATGGACATGCACATTTTTATTAAATATTTTTACCCACATTTTTAAAATTCGCCGTGCAGTGTAAACTTAGTGACTTGATAATACTACTCCAACTGACGGAGATACAATTTGCTCAAAATTATGAGATGATGATTTTCACATTTATTACAGTATCATATTTTTTGACAGGATTGTTTTATTTGTTGTATTTGTATCTCATTTATTTTCATTCATTATTTATTTCATCCGGTAAACATACAATTAATGAATAAATATTACTTTTAAAAACAACTCTTGGTGAGAGTGTTTCACAAAAAATTTCCACATGTCTGCAATCCAATCAATTCCTATAGGTTTGTGTTCCTTGGAATACAAACGATTTAATTTTTTATTCATTTAAATTATAAATATGTTAAACATATAGTGTGAGAATATGGTTGACTATGGTTGACAATATTGTAATATAAAATGTGTAATTAACTATAAGTACGTTGAGGCAAAATCTTTTCGAATTGTGGATTTGAATTTCCATTTTAATAATATTAAAATTACTTGAAATGAAGGGCTAAGTATTTGAGTTATGTAGTTGAATTAGTCACAGCCTGCATTTGTGATATTAGTACATTATATTTATTAATCTGTGACGTCATCATCGGTATGTATTTTTTTGACAAGAGTAGTATCGCATTTTAACCTGCATCTATTTCAATACTCCAATCTACAAAGATCTGACAACTCTTAAATTGCGTCGTTTCTTTCTACGGAACACTATCCGAATTCCTTTAACCACAGTGAGCCACAGATTGACAAAAAATATACTCACACATTTTCGAATAGCTTTGTGCTGCTCCAAACCAAATGCCAGTATTCCCAAAGCGCAACCCACTCCAAGGAGAATAAACAAAACTAAAATATTCCCGTCCAAATTCGGTTTTTTCCAAGCCGTCACCAACTCACCTCGTCCATGCCTCCTCCCCAATACCTCCGTCGCCATGGTTTCCCACCAAGCTTGAACCCCGGAATCAATAAGGTAGCGTTCCTGCTTCCCTCCATATTTGTCGGGAAGCCAACCTGTGGTAATTGCGAGCAAATCGGACTTCACGAATTCCTTCCGTCCTACAAACATATTGTCCTGAATCTCACCTTTGAGGTGGTTATACCTTTCGTAACATTTTGCAAGCGGAAGCAGCAACGCGGTTCTCTCACACTTGATCAACGCTTCAGACATGAATTTTTCCTCTTGATTCGAGAATTCGAAAAAATCAAACATTTTTGTTGACTGTAAAAATAAGTTTTTAACAATTGAAAATGCCTGAGGGACTAATGACGTTTTTTGGATCAACTTGGAATCCATCAGTTCTTTTCGAAGATATGAGATTTCTGACTCATACGTCACATTGCCAGACATCCAAAACGTTTTGGCGTGAACAGAAATGTTGTGAGAAGAGTCCGTAAAGGTTAATACTGTTCCGGGGTCTGCAATAATCAGCGACGCATAAATGTCCGACTGGAATGCCCGGGTAAGCCTTGTGTAAATTTTGAAATCATCGCGGATCAGTTCCTCAATATTAACATACGGAACTCGGCGTCGAGGAGCCATCAACGAGACGATGCCGTCATGGCGATACGCATTCGAAATGACTATGACGCCCAACCAAAGACCTGTTAGGAGCCACCTCACCGCTGGAAGCCGAGACTGTTTGTCAGTGAGCGGTTCTCCTTTTTCTAGAAGGACCATCACAGGGGCCAGAACCAAGTCTTGGAGTCTCCACCCCAAAACCTTGCCGGCACCTGTCCTCAGCGATTCGCTGAGTCTTCGAATCCAATATATGAGCATTGGCTGGAGCACCAATACGATGGAAACAATGGCCATCCATACTTCTGCTCGAAATATGAGGACGAGTTCATGAAACGTGAGGTCCGTCATTGGAGGACGTCCACAGCTCACAAAGCCAAGACTAGTGAATGGACTGGTGACCCTTGAGTAAAAGTTGTTTTCCATCCAAAAGATTGGGGAGTTGGTCAAAATAGTTTCCAGCTCGAAATTTCGACGTGGACCAAAACTCGAGGGGACCTCAACCGCATTTCCGTGTCGACAAAGTATTCTCTGTCGCTCCTTCCCAAGATTTCCGCTTAAGGTTGTCAGTGTGTAATTGTCAAAGATTGAGATCATCAAACCGATGTAGTTGCTTACAAAAACCTTGCCCGAAGCGGCTGAAACGATTTCTCCAAGCCGCTCGTGAGTTTTGATGTGGAGCATTCTGCAAATGTCTGGAAAGGAAAAGAAAGTTGGGGTTGAAGACCCATCAACGATTTGCAAGTGAACCGGCATTGACTCGTCATCGATTTGGATTGCTTTAGTCAAACTCTCCAAAAAATTTCCACCATGGAGAGAAATGTCTTTTGAAATGATGGAAGGGCCGTTTGCACTTCCGGAATATTGGAGCAATTTAGGGGATGAAATATTAACGTTCCCGGAACCGGAGTAGAGGTGGAGTAAAAAGCGTCCCCGAAACGGTTGAGAATTTCTATTTATCGCAGACTCTATGACGTAGCCCAAACTGGATTTTGCATAGAATTTTGAAAAGTACGTGCTTTCCGTTATAAAAATCCAGGTGGATGGTACTCCAGGAAATTGAAGATTGAGTCCAGAGAATGCTAAGGGTAACCTGGTGGTGAACTGTTTAAAATCGATAAGTTCCGAGTGCAAAATTAAAACTTCCACTTTACACGTCCAAGGCTTAATTTTGGCTGTGAAAGGGCTGAAATCTATTTCAAAGCAGAGTGGATCCAGTACCTTCGTAAAATAGGGGAAATACGGACATTGAGGTAAGGAATCGTTGAAGTGTAGGCATCGAGGCAATCCATTTGCACCCCAGGAGAAACTATCCAGGTAACCGAATTGGGGATGTTTTCTGTACAGCCTGGCAGGAACGGCGTGGCGTAATATTGTTGGGAGTTGGAGAGGTTCGAAATTAATATTACGTGAGAATTTAGAGATGATAATGAAGCACCTTTGAAATGGGGCGAGTTGCTCGTTCAGGTTATTCAAAATGGTTTCAGTATCTGGAATTTTTCTGGGTTTCCGAAGGTGAATAATGTGATTACTATTATGGGGTTCACACAATTCGATACGGTTTTGCAGATATCCTTCGGAAAAAATTGCTAGAAAGTTAGAGACTAGATAGAAACCTATTGTGAAAGTATTTAATGAGAATACCAAAGTCTTCGAATGGCGGTTTTGTCCGGTCATAATGGTTCCAGTTGAGTTTAATCCATTTGGGTTTTTAAAAGAACGTTGGCGCAACGGGTGCAAAAACTAAAACATATATTAAGACCCAAAAAATTCTACTGCGTGTCAAACAAGAGGAAAGCAGACAGTTTCGGACGAAGAAAAACTGACGGCACCAAGCATCTTGTCGTAATTAAATTCGGAGAAAAGTAATTTACCTAACAGTTAAGCAACAAACTTTCAAATTATTTCATTTAAATTATTTGTTATGGACTTTTACATTTCGTGCTTGAATTTCCAATGACCAAATGGAATAGCTGCTAATCTAACAAATAAAAACTTGCAAACTTTGTTAGCGAAGAGACTAAAAGACATTTTACTCGGGCTATGATATTTGAAAAAAAAAATCATATTCATTGTCTACATGTCAGCAGGGGCTTTTTTGAAAGGTATCACTCGATATGGGTTACTGTGGGAAAAAATTGAGATCAAAGTTTGACGGGGTTTGGAGCAAGATTACGGGTCAGCCTCCCATTTGTAAGGTGGCGTACATCATTGGTGACATTCTGATAAAATTAAAATTTAAAAAAAAAGTCCAGCCGTTTAAGTTATAATTTTTAAGCATTAAACTGCTTCGACCAGAGGCTGTGTTGTTCGAAAACCGAAAAATTTGGCATATTCGTTATCTACGTACCAATAGCTTTCATTTGAGATGTCACTCGATAGGGGTTGTCATTTGTCATTTGGGGTTCGGAGTGAGGTCATGGGCTGGTTACCAAACTCAGCCGAGATATGTTAATCCCCAACAATGTGGTGAAATTAGATTTTGAAAAAGTTGATGAGGGATAGAGTTATCGTGCGGACGACCACACGGCCGTACAGATAAACGGACACACACACCGTGCATTTTTATTATAACATTTGCGGACTTTATAAATATGGACTTTTTCGGAACAAGATGAATGATGAATGCTATAAATGACGTTTTCACCTATATGTATATCACTCTCAAGATATTCTTGGTACTCCTTCATACTAAAACTCGACTTACAATTTAATTACATATAATTTCTAATTCGTATTTTTGTTTGTTTCAATTTTATCCCTTTGTCGCAGATGTAACCGTTAATTATCTCGGAACAATTTCATAAATCAACACAACGAAAGCAGCACACAATCCAATACCAGAGACGCACAAAAGAGCGAGAAAATTGGACTTTAATTTTATTCCTCCCGTTTGCAAAGATATGCCTCCGGAACTCAGCGCCAGAATATTGGTGTCGGAAATCCATTTTTTCCAAAACTCGTAGAGACCGGACTCTACAATTGTTTGCAATCTATTGACTATATAAAGCCCACCAGACTTTTGAACCAGAAACTGCTTGAATGTCGGTAACAATTCTTCTTTTCCAGCGTAAATATTACGAAGCTTTTCATCAAATTGATTATGCCGCGTTTTCAAAATCAAGCCTTGAATACTGTCTCCATGCGCCACCAACGCTGATCTGTCGCAAGAACGAAGACGTTCAGCGAGTCGTAACAACTCAATCTCATTTCGACCCATTGACACAACTTTTTCCACTTTTGCTGCAATCGGTCGCAGTTTTTTGACGCAAGGTTTTTAAAAATTACTGTCCGGGCTTGACAATGGTACCCCAAATGGACTGAAAAGTAATGTACCCAAATCAGGACAATTTAGAATCATGTCGTATTTGAACTGGCTGATTACCTTTTGTATCCCAGTAACCGCGTAGAGTTTGAAGTCAGCATGAACTAGTTGATGAAAAGTTGTCCAATTTTGGATAAACCTAGGTGGATCCAAGAAGTACTCAAAATTTTTACCACGATATGCCGTATTCAAAATGACGGACATCAAAAGCCACGCCACAACGACGATTAGAAAAGAGGGTTTCTGCATTTTTCTCGGGATGTTAATTGTGGTATTCAGAAGCAGAGCGATGATATATAAAGTGGCATTGTCGATGTTCCTCAAAACTGCAATTGTTGTTAAGATACGAATCTACCAATGACATTAACATGGTTTTGTATTCCACACATTGTTTAGTGAACAGAAAAATTCATGAGATTATGACCCGCAGAGCGACAGAGAAAAATCTCCCGTACCTGAAATGTACGGTAATCCATATTTTTAATAAAATCTTGACCCCAATAAAATCATGGACGTTGGTTCCCAATATGTCCACATTATTTTGACGAGGTACACTACAAAAAATGTACTGGACATCATGGTAACCAACGGCTATGACTATGTTGGCGTCCAGATTTTATTAAAAATATGATGGAGTACTGTACATTTCATGTACGGGAGATTTTTCTCTGCGGGTCATAATCTCATGAATTTTTTGTTCACTAAACAATGTGTAAAATACGAAACCACGTCAATGTCATTGCGCATCTACCACAATGTTATAGTTCTTCAACACCACAAAGCAGCAGCAGTGTAATAATCAGTAAGCAACAAGAGCCCCTTAAGCAAGATATTTTGCTCGCATTTTATCGGACCAATCATCATCACCATTGGTTGCAAACTTCTCGAAATTTTACCCACCTCCCTTCGTCTAGTTCCACCAAATGCCATAAACTCGGCTTGGGTTCTTTTCAATTTCTGCCGAAAAATAGTCGCACCAAAGTGCACTGCAGTCAGAGCAATCAAAACGTTGGCAATTCGAAATACACTGATCTGCAAAAATAATTATTTCCACATTAAAACTAGAAATCCTCCCACTTTGAGAAATGTAATCTAAATTTCTCACCCCC
>JAHZMW010003973.1:0-63965 GCA_027743745.1 Alloscopus bannaensis
CTACAGACTACAATTCGATATTTGCAACTACAAACTACAACTACAAAATGAGGAAGGTCAAGTCCCGCCTACAAACTACAGACTACAAACTACATGTAGTCTGTAGTTTGTAGTGTAGTTTACGGCTACAATGTAGTACTACACTGTAGTTTCCGCATCCCTGACGGCAAGTGACAGTCATAATCATAAGCAAAGTTGAAGGTTCTCTTTGCCTTGAGTTACCGATGTTGAGTTTGAGATTCAAGGCAAGATTCGAAGAAACAGGTCTCAGTTAAATATAAAGCCATTGTCGAACAGAATATTTAGTGGGTACGTGTATCAGTTTACTACTAAATCATGGGTTAGTATCCTTTATCCTAGATTTTAGGGTGACACGAAGCAAAGCGCAGAATTATCTATTGAAACGCAAAAGGTCTTGCGTTTACTTCACAGTCATCAGCATTAATAATCGTTACTGAGGAAAACTTCTATAATTGTGTTCCCGCAATTCTCGAGCAGACATTATTCCTCAGTAAGCTGTTCTAAGAATCACTTTGCCCGAATATGTTCTCGTGCCCAGGTCAAACACTTCTTGGCAGAGTACTTGTAACGATTGTCCTGCAATTGACAATTTGCCTTTTTCATAATTGAGTATAGTAACACAAGTTAATACAAACCTAGCTGGAGATAGAAATTGAAATACAAGGGCCAGAAATAAGATATTCTGCATACATAAGCGCTTCACATCAAAGATTTTGTGATTGCGTCTGTCAACTAGCAAACGTGGGGCGCACAGTTTGGTTTTTTTTGTTTTAGCTAAAATTCGTAGAGCAGCCAAGGAAAACCCATCTACCATGAAGCCACGAAGCCAGTGACCATCACAAAAATACTTTCATGTCCTTTTCCGTGCTATCTTTATTGATTCATTGTGTGGGACTCCGCTCATCCACAGCGATTAACTTCGTTGAAGTCTCTACAATAAATTTATGAAGAATCTAGGAATAGACGAATCATTACATCAGATTCAGTGATCACCATCGAGCAAGCGCAGTCACTCACTTCCCATTTTTATTTGTTTAACTGATTCTGATAGAATGCACCAATGGGCAATCTTCGTAGGTTGTTGGTAGAGAACAACGCATTATTCTGAGAGATTCGTGTATGTCACAGTGAGAGGTACACCACAACCACAACCACATAAAGTCTACCAAAACATTAGTCATATATATGTATGAGTCAGGCAGGACAGGACAAGGATTTCATTGAGTCCGTGTTAAACTAGCCGTAAAAATTTATGAAAAAAGTGTCCACAGACGCAACTTCTGACTGTGCAATGCGCATTTGGCTTGTGTGTGGTTGTATTGTGTCAATTTTTTGAAGTACATTACCTATCTCTCTGCGAGTGTCTGAGAACTGTACAAAAAGTTGAACAAAACGGAGAGTGACTGCCATTATTATTATGCATTCCTGAATTCACATGGCTAACGAAGCAAGAGTAATTTACTCAAGAGAGGAAGCCCATTTCGTGTTGCTCTCTTGTCGACGAAACACGTCAAACCAAAAAATGCTACATATACGTATCAGCTCTCAACTTTCAAAAACTCAGGTACACCATATTGTCTGCGTGGTTGGTGATGATGGGAATGACGGCAGGCTTGCACGAAAATCAATCTACGATTTTTAACCGTTTATGTGGCGTAAATTTCAAGATGAAGATATGAATTGTAACGTAACGTAAAATCTGATGTGTGGAATATGGTATTTTTTTAGACTTCATACTCCCACACACTGCTCAGCCTGTGACTGTTTTATTCGTAATGCCTGATTTTGAGCAAAAATTTTTAACTCAAATTCAGACGTTACGAATAAGACTTTTTAAGAATTTTTAATGATTTTTATCTGCCTGTCAAGGGAGAAACTTTTTCTGTTTCAAGAATTTCGACCGACTTCGCAAAAAAAAAAATCTGAAAGCGAATGACATGTGCTGTTTTTCATTTAACGCAAGCGCACAAGTGTGTGAATCAGTTTGATGAGTATTTATGAGTTTCTCAGAAAGTGTTTAATTAACAAACATGACACGAGGATATAAACCGTTCTTCTGTTTCGTAGAGATTTCAATATTTGCACTATTTGTCGTTGCGATTTTGGTGCGGAGACTCGCTCTACACACTGTGTGATTTCTAATCACATTGCATATTATATTATTATTTTGGCTGATTGTCATGCGTGCGGTATCACCATCGCGTCACGTTTCATTTTTCAAAATTCAGGACGCATCATGCGCGCAATTTTTGTGTACGGTGAAAATGGAAAAGAATCGCGTCTCAAATTAGCAGTTTTATTTTTGCAACAACAGGAACATTTTCTTTTACCACAATCACACTAAAGTTGTGTTAATGACTGCAGTGCAGCGTTGCGAACAATCTTGTTTTTGCATGAAGATACTATAGCGTGAAGAATAGCAATTTCCTCCTCCTCTCGCCCTCTCTATCTTTCGTTTTAGGAAGCTGTAAATTTTTGAGTGATAAGGAAGGTTAAGGCTGCGCTGCTGAAACGTATTTTCAGCGTTTTGTAGTAACTACTTCTCATAATACATCATCTTCCACTCCGCGCCAACCTGCGTACAGGGGTTTTAATTTTTAATGTGCAATCACAAGAATAGAATTGCACTGTACAAGGAACGAACAACGTGTACAGTTTAGTGATGTACAGTTTGTGGAGGAAACATAGTTGCGGAATCATACTGTATTTATATGTATACGAATGTATACATACATTCGTATATGTACATATATATCGAACTGGTTGTACGTCCATGAGCACGAGATGTAATATAGGTAGTATAAAATGATGATATAACGACGGCTTAAATAAGACAGCAGGAGTGAGTCAGTCTTCACAAAGAAAAAAGTTCATCTGTTGAGAATCAGAGTAAGAGCTATAGCGTGCAATTTATTTTCTTGGGTTTAAGTATGAGTCGTAAAAAATATAATTGTGAAGTCTCACTGCTTAGGCAGAGAATGGTATGGTGCACACATCGGAACGCGTACGGAAAGGTGTGTGAATCAGCAGTTTTATCCGCGTTTAACTCACCAGCTATTGCCATTTTAAGTTGTACAAACGGAGGTACCAAAGAGAATCACTACTGACTGACTAGTTCTCTGATGTTTGTTTGAGTCTTGAGAGCCTGCGTTCCTTCATGAGCATGGGTTAACTGTGAGTAACAATCTGAACACTATTAGAGATAAGGTAACACAAGAGAGAGACGTCCGCCACGCGGTAAGATCTGTGTAGTAATAAAACATTTTTTTTGCATGACGTTACGCATGATTGAAGACAACTCAGATAAACGAAATATAATTGTGTCTAATGACATTGAGCATAATTCGTGGTTTTCGTAAAGTGTCGCCGATTTTCTATGTCAGACATATAAGCAGAGTTATTTAAATCCAAATTGGCAATTTTGAAGAAAATCGATCAATTCTACTCCTGTACGTTTTGTATTTTTTACAGAAAGAAATTCATCCCATCTACAGGTGAAGGAAGCGAACTAGCGTCGTCGGAGCTCCACGGCGTCACAATTTCCTTGCAGCGTCTTTGTCCAATTTAGTAAAAATTTCAGGTTGCTATATACAACTTTTGCTTTTGTAAAAAAATAAGAATTGCTAAATCTTTGATGGAGACAGTTGAGGATTGGTATGAATTGATTTTCTATTTCACATCAGATTCCATGATGAGGGAACGACAGCAACCCATGGAGCGTATGATTCCGCTTCCACCCCGCTACCGCCGCCCTCCCCTTAATTTCATTAGTCCATTTGTCAAGTACACCATGTTCTTTTTCAATTTTATATTTTGGGTAAGTGTATTTTTTTTAAAGTGGCTAATGTCAATTTTTCATGGTGGATGTGGGTGTAATCATGTTCTCTCTGTGTTCAGTTGATAGGAGGAGCGCTTATTGGGATAGGTCTATATGCGCTGGTCGATCAGTGGCAGTCAGGAGTTGGAGTTCGTGTCGAAGACTTAGCAGATATTCTTTTTAATGTTGGTCTAATTATCGCCAAAATTGGAGCCATAATATTTTTCGTGAGCTTCGCCGGATGTATAGGAGCTCTTAGAGAGAATACTTTACTCTTAAAAGTGGTAAGGGAGCATTGCTGGAGTCAAGGAGGTTGCATCAATGTGTGAAGCATGTGTTAAGAATTTGTAGCATGTTCTTTTGTACATTTACTACAGTATTCGGTCGCTCTGTTGATATTCTTCCTGTTGGAGCTGCTTGTTGCAGTCCTGTGTTTTGTGTTTCCCAACAAGATGGAGGGAATTGTTGCTAGTTATCTTACCGATAATGTGATCAAAAAGTATCGTGACGATGCTGATTTACAAAATCTCATAGACTTCATTCAGATCGAGGTATGGTACTTCTCAAATACGTATTTGAATCAGAACAATGTCGTGCAAAACATTATTTTGATTGTCGTGTAGAATAAGCAAAACGACGTGTATTCTGGCGAGTTATGTTTGATGTGAGAAAATTGTCATTTCAGTTTCGCTGCTGCGGACTAAGTACCCGAAGTTATGAAGACTGGTCAAAAAATGAATACTTCAATTGTACCGGACCAGAGTTGAATCCAAGTGTAGAGCGTTGTGGAGTGCCTTATTCCTGTTGTAAAAATGCAACAGACATGTCTGTAAGTTCATTGCACTTTTTATACTACTGGGAAAGTGGCTCTTGCCTTTTTCTGGAGGAACTGACAGCAACTTTGTTCTAAAAATTGTTTTCAGAGTGGACTCATCAATATCATGTGTGGATACGGTGTGCAACGTGAAATGGTATGCATTTTACTTCATTGAACACATATAAACATATCTATTTATAGCATCTTGGCCTTCAAACGTGAGCGTTATTCGATTATTCTACCTTTCTGTTCACAGCAAATGGGAACTAGAGATCCTATATCAACCACCAAAAGTGCAGCGTCCTTGCACAATGATCCGAAGGACAAAGTGTGGACACAAGGTTGTATAGAAGCGTTAAAATCGTGGATCAATCGGAATCTCTATATAGTAGCTGGTTCTGCGTTAGGGATAGCGTTAATGCAGGTACGAGAGTACTATTATTATGCACTCCCACTCCAGGATGTTCTAATGACGCTTATTTCTATGAGTTTGACTTTTAAATCGATTGTTTTCACTGTGTACAGTTGTTCGTGATGTACTTAGCGAAAAGCTTGGAAGGACAAATCGAAATGCAGCAGTCAACTTGACACATGAGTCGCGCTTCATCTTCCGGCAATCGTGTAACATCATGAGTTTTCTCTCAACCTATCTTTCTCCAGGAAGGCGGAGTGACAAATCTGTTTTTTGTATATGCCAAATCCTATATATCATTACAATTGACCATTTCAAGATGCATCTCTCTCATCACAGGACCAAGTGTCGAAATGATTCTCAGTGTTCTCTCTTTCTCAATAAGCAATGTATTTTGGTAGGACTGAAACAAAAAGTGGATTGCGTCACACTCACTTGTATGTAGCTAGTAGAATTACAAAGGGATCAGCAAAGTTTCCTTCTGTGCTCACGCAATCGCGAACAACCACAAATGCACCAATGTGTTTTGCAAAACGTTCCCATGTAAACAAAGCAGTATCTATGGTCCGCGTCCGGAACAAATAATCATTATTATTGTTTATTTCTTGTTTTCGGTGTCGAGGCGACGACGAGTCATTTGTTATTTTTAATAATAATATTTCGTAGGTTGAACTGTACATAATACTAGAATTACACCGTGTTACGCAGTGTATTGAACTGTTGCCGTTGCATAAAATAAGAATGTGCTGCATATTATATAAAATTAATTTAGTGTATGTCAATAGGATCAACGTATAATGTACTACGCGAGAGTGTTTCGTTTTTCTTCCGTCTGTCGAGCAAAACTCTGATGATGATGATGATAGATTTATGGTTTTTATTTTAGATGCTAATGCAAACATGCTAAAAATGATCTGTATATTTACTTGTTCTACTAACTGCCAAAACATGTTGCGTTGAATATCTTGTTTTTCATATTTAGTTAGTGTCGTAACAAAATGGTTTCCTTCGCTAGATCTTTTATTTACTTGTACATAAGTTAAGTGAGCTTCAATTTCCTCGCTGCAGTTTGCACGATTTTCGCTTCGACGTTTGAAATATACATTTGTGCAATTTCTGTTCCATGATGAGGTTCAGCTCGTAATGTGCTAGTCAGTCGAGAAGTTGTCAGGTTGAAGAATATTGTGTATATTCATTTCACCAATTAAAAGGAACAAAAAAACCTTCTTTTACAAATCTGCCAAAATCCGCCTGACATTACGAGCATTCATAAAGAACTGTTGACTGTGTGGTTTTATACTGAAACGTCAATGGAAGTAGTAAAACCTCTTGATCATCATTGTTCCAACTTTAAATATACGCTCTGCGTCAACACGACTCTTCGCAAGAAAACTAATCATTCTAAAAATTCCATTTAGCGACAATGTTTTACGGTATAATAAATTCTTGAAAAGTGTCACAATGTCAGTCTAATACATTGTTTAATGAAACAGCTCTGATTTTCGAAATCATGCACCCAGCAGTAGAAAACAAGGCTGCGAATCTTCAAGCATACTGTAGTTCGACTTGCACACGAAGTGCCTATGAAGGGAACGCACAATCGGAGGATCTCTTTGTCTAAAAATCACGACTTTTACATGAGAGGCTGTGAGCGTTCTCTGCTTGCACCACAGCATACTACATCGAACTCATTCTTGATCGCGTTCATTCTTTACTCGCACTCTTCAGCGGCTCGTAATATACTCTCTCACTGTTGCACTTACCCACCGAATACAACGGAGAGACGAGAACAACCACGTATCATTCTAACATTATTATTACAGGCATATACGAAAGATGTTCGAGTGCTTGTTATAAGACCAGGTAGAATACAGCATCCATCATCTCCTGAATGGAATCCCGTCAACTCCTGAAGGACAACGCGAACCAGTGACAAAAGCGATACATGAGCGAAAAACATACGACGTACGAGAGAATAAAAGGACAGAGAGGTGTAACTACCCTCGTAGTAACGTTTCTCTATCCACTCGAAAAAAAGATACATTCTAAAAAACCATAATTCTCGTCTTCCTCGTACACACGAATTCATTCTCATTCTGTTCATATGAACGAGCATATCTTAGCCAACGCTTTTTTACCAACACTCTCGTGCTACGTTTACTGCATATTATGTACATGGCTTTTTGTCAACTTTACATCCCAGCCACACACAGCCAGTAGAGCGCCTACAAACTGTAGCTCTTCAAATGTAGGCATTTGTGTGCCGTCGAGAAATGTTGAATGTACGAGCTTCCATCGCCATTTCACTCTCTCTCTCGGTTAACAATGAAAATGAATGAGATTTCCGTAGAAATTCGCTGCTTACTACAGCCGTGTGCAGCCCGATGCAGCTCATGTCGTCGTGTACACTCGTTTCCTCTCTCTGTTGGCCTGCCTCTTGTAGTTTTTAAATACGACACATCCTCCACGTAAATACACTGCACACTTCTCCCTGTCTTCTCGAGTGCACGTAAGTACTACTCCTGCGATTAAAAAACTTCACTGTTGTGTTTCATACAATCGCGTGTGTCAAAGACGGAGTAATTCCAAACCCGTATTCGCAGAGTTAGAGAGAGGTGTATTTACATGGATTGTAAGTGTGTAAAAAATACAATCGTTTTCAAAATGGATGTGTGAATGTCTTTTGAATGCAACTTCTTCTTGACGGACGAGAGACGACCCGCAATGCAACTTGGTGAGTTTCATAAGGTGCAGGAAAAGCAGTGTACGAAAACACTTAAATGTCGATGTGTGCAATGCAATGCCCAATGATCATTTCTGGTGATTTTCGCCACACATGAATTGAATGTTATGTTATGCGTACACTTCTCCACCTCAACAGTAGAGAAGAAGGAGAACGAAAAAGGATTCCTCTTTTTACATCTCGTCGTCGTCGTCCCTCTCTCTGTCTCTCTGTACTGTTGTTGTGAGGATTTGCCTTGTGTTTCAGAGTTGAGCTCTCTTGAGTTTTTGGTGTGTGTGATTTGCAGTGTAAATGTGAGCGCGTGTCTATCGAATTATTTTTTTTTACCGAAGAGAATTTGTTTTTATAAACTTTTTTCTCTCTCGCTCTCACTCGCTCTTTCTCTTTAGAAGAAGCTAATCCAGTTGAGAATTAAGGTGAACCACAACAGGCGATTGTTGAAGACAAGGGTTCGGAACCTTTGAGACATTGTCCTGAGACGATTCCAGCGCAAGTCGGGTCGACGAGCTTGATTGACTGACGGATTTCCCGAATCATTACTATTGTTTCGGTAAGAGGGATTGATTACGTTGGATTGAAGCAATTGAAACGAAGTAAGTTGTGCGTGCAATTGTTAGTCATGTATGATGAGTTATGTTTGTGAACGATTTCGAGCATTTGCCGCAAACCCATTTTTCTATACCAATCTCTGGTGTGGGAGATGGGCAATTGTGTTGACAAGTTTACCTCACAATTGTCACAGGGATT
This sequence comes from Alloscopus bannaensis, assembly GCA_027743745.1. NCBI lineage: Eukaryota > Metazoa > Arthropoda > Collembola > Entomobryomorpha > Entomobryidae > Alloscopus > Alloscopus bannaensis. The sequence goes on from JAHZMW010003973.1 coordinate 8,558, forward strand.
GTGGTCTTCGTTGACATGATGGGGATTTTGGAAAATTATTTTGGTGGATACTTGCTAGTGGTTTGTTGTTGGGTGGGAAAATTTTGTTGATGCAACGAAGTGATTGTTTATTTGATGTAGGTAGATGAGAACTGGCATCGGAGAGGCTTTTCGACAGTTACTGCTCACACTAATGTGGCAATTGTATTTTTGACAGTTTCCTAGAGAAAGTGAATTGGCTCACTGTTGCTGTCGCTCCTGCAGCTGCTACCGTACAAAATAAATATATAGTGATTGCGAGTATTCGATTACGTGACTTAATCGGTGAGTGAAGCGCTCAAATTTTGAGGATTGTATTAGCTCAAATACACTTAGCAGTGCTTCCTTGTTCGTTGTTCCTTGATCCAGCGCATTCTGACACGTTGACTGTCTCGGAATGAAATATAATATGTGGAGATTTCTCCAATTTGAGTAGTTGCAAATATGTTTATGCAGCGTTTCTTGTGTGTTGCAGCGAATCACAAACCTTTGACAATTCTTTCCAGTGGAAGCGGAAGCTATGAGAGGAAACTCGCCACCGTTAAAAAATGAAACCTGCGAATAATGTAATCGAGCCATTTTTTGACTCGGATGAATATGTTGACTACATGACGAATTTTTCCATTCTGAAGCGCATCTCTGTGGGATTTTACTCATGGGCTGGAGACGCGGTTCCTGACGAAGTACACTATAATGGGAAGCATGATTTTCTCACCGGTACGTTGAATACTAGCCGCCAAAGGGATAATTTTAAAGCAAATTATGCATATTTTTAAATCATTAGAAACTGACCTCTTGAGTTTCTGTTGCTGCTCCACAGATTCACAATTCCAGGGTGAAAATGAAATTAATTACTTCAGAAAGTCTAGTGCTGACTTAGTCTCATTCATTCAGACTGATGGATGGCTGTGTCTGGTACGGTTTAGGAAGATTTTAAGATTGCTCAATTTAATCAGCGATTATGAGGAAACCATCGAGTCCATGTCGAAGGTACAAACAACTCAAAACCAACTCAAATTAAACGGATTAATTGCATGGCAACATTTGCTGCAGTGTAGACAAGTTGTTGTAAGAAGCAATGTGTATGACCTTATTACTTGGTAGGCTGCCGGCTTTGAACTGGACTCGTGGGGTAAGGTGCTGGAGAAAACGCACCATCAGAAATGTCGCTGCGCACCGTGTTTCGCACTAAGAGAAGTCAAGTATGCAAAAATCTGCTGTTACTTCAAATTGCCTCTGTTGAGGAGGCATCTCTAATTCTTACGTAGTGACTGACGATAATTTAATTATTTAAAGGAGGCAAATAGAGAAAAAGAAGATTAACGGGATTGATATCATTAACTCAGTCATTCAGCATATGCGACGCTGCGTCTACAGAGTTTTCACGGCCGGAATCGATCGCATCTTTGAGACGTTTTGTAGTCGACGGTTTTTTGTCGTGTGGTTTATTCTCCCTGAGGAATTCGACGCTCACTATCGAGATGAGGAGTTTGAACGACTCTGCAGTGTGATTATAAATGATATCGTAGCAGTCGAGCCATTGTGAGTATTTCTGAACTATTCGAGTGTTTTGCACCTTTGATGTGGGAGACTGCACACGTTACAATGATACAAATTCTGTTGGTTCATCTAGTATCAGTATAGCCAATTTTAAGAGAACCTTATTTGAACTGTACGATGGGGCGAGTGATCTTGCAAGTTCGATACTTCAGAAGTTTGCCGTGATTCTGAGATCGAAGAAGATGTTTTATACAACAGCAATGAACTTCGTGATGTGTAAGGAAGATCCGTATAATTTAGTTTTTTTTTTTGCCCTTTAAGAATCCGTCACACTTCTAGTAAATCACTGCTACATTATTGTTTATGTATTGCAGTTTTCATCGACAGCTTCAATATGGTGATCCGAATGTTGCAGTGGCTGGAAAATAAGTTCAAGGTATTTAATCATATGGCCGTAGACCACTCCGATCCGAACTTTGAGGATAAGTTTGACTTCAAAACTGTAATACTGAACGCTTTGAGTGAGCTTGTATACTCCTTGCCGGAGGTTAAAAACCGACGTCTTGTTTCGCTGGAAATAGTAAGTACCCAGTTTGGATATTATCCAAGTTCATGAAGAAGTTTAGAGGGAGATTGTTGGCTACTTAACAACAATGTCTTTGTTATACACACTCACAGATTGCGGCAACTCAAAGGCTTAATAAATCTTACTTTGGTCCTAATATTGAAACTTTGTATAAATATATGGATTACATTGACACCACCATACTCGAAGCAACTCTCGTGTATAAGAAGGCTAGATTTCCGTTTGAACTGTAAGTCTCAATTACGCGTACAGTTTTCGGTATTTGTGAATGGAAAAATGCACCTTGTTTTATGAATGTTTGTTTATGATGCTGAATGAGCACTGATATATTAATTGGGATGTTGTTTTTTTTTTTTGCTTTTGTAGCCCAAAATACAATGTGCCTAAGGACAACGTAATAGAGTCTGCACTGTATATCAATCCATTTCGGGATGACCAATTTGACACTCCTCAGGTGTTCCACTGCTACTGGAACCGGCGCTTTGTTATCGAACGCTTGCAAACTCCATGGAAATCGTGGTGCAACAGCAAAACAAAAGTGTTACTTCGACTCTCCGTGGAGAATCCTAACGACAGGAGTAGGAAGCTAGGAGTGAACGTGTTCGTTGCAGATGAGAAGCCCGCTGCTGCAGACGACAAGACTAGAGACCAGTATTTCGAAATGTACGAGTCAAGACTTGATCAACTAGTGGACTTCTTTGATGTTCTCAGGCAGGAAGTTATAGACTATTACAAAAGTGGGAGTATGATCTTCCGACCTCCAATCAAATTCAACAGGGGTACGGGTCGTTGTGAGAAAACGAAGCAGGCATCGAAAGTCAGGCCCAGCCAAAAAGCCCGTTCGAACAAGATCTCTCTGCCTGTGAAACTCAGGCGACCTGACAAACGATCTCGACACTTAAGGGACTATCGTATGTCTGTTTTAACCTCGTTGGTAGAGAAACATCGAAAGAGTAAAAAGCCGTCTACGATCCAAAGCCTGGAGCAATTGTTAACGTTTGCTGTGAAAACAGGTAGGAATTTACTGACAGTCTACGATAATTAAGTGTATTTCCTAAACCTGTATGTAGTTCATAGTCGGTTGTGTGTTTTGTACTTCAAGGTGTAGAAGGGTCCGGCCTATTGGATGGAATTCCGGATGAGCCCAAGGATGTGTACGTGGCAATTACATGTGTTGACACGAAGCGGAGAGCTCGAACAGAAAAGGAATTTTCCCTCAACGATTTGATGTCTTTCATTGTGTACTGGTACTCCAAGCACGGCTGCATCACAGATCACGAAAAAACCATCATGAACAGAAGGAAATATGAAGTAAGTGGCCCTCTTGCATAATCATTTTGTATTACGTAGAATGGTCGATTTATTCTATTAACTCTGCACTACTTCAGATACCATGCAAACTTTCATGTGGGGTTGTCTAATCTCCACAAAGTTAATATAGTCAAGTTACTAATCACATGGTTTCCGTCGCTTATCCTTGTACATTATATTGTCACCTTACGCATTACTGTGCAGTGCATGCAATATGAAAAAGAAATAGGCGTGCTTACCTAGGTAAACGGGGAGTCTGTCATCATCAATATAATCTGTAGCAGTCGGCATAACCAAGATTTACACTACATATAATTCGGCAGAACTTTGGCACTTTTTCAAGCACAACAACACGCCTGCCTTCTCCCGATTACGATATAATTAATACACCTATTGTTAGTTATATTGAGCCAACTCTTTTGGACTTTGCAATTAGTCAAATATCCACCACCACCACTTGCGCGAGCTATGAAGCAAGCCGTTAGGTATGCTACTATGCGAATTCCGCACCGGGAGGAGAAAACTCCCATATCTTTTCATGCTCTGTGCGACTGCAGAAATAAAATGAGGCTGCTTCATATGCATTTTTTCTACTAAATTCCACATTACGTAGGCGTACCGCTTCCATGGGCTAATAATTTTATTCGGAGTGATCATAAAGTGCTTGCGCCACGCTGCCATATTGTCTCATCATTAATCAGATAGGGACTGATGAGGTTCATCTCGTGTAGCAAATTTCTCGCAACTCGCGTGAATTATGAGTATTCTCAATGAGCATCTTACAACGGAACGGTGTGCGAAGTGCTTCTGTTTGGGATATATCAGTTAAGAGTGATTTAATTAAAAAGTGAAAAGGGAACAACTACCAGGCAGGAGTTTTATTAGACATCAATATAATGTGTAGGATAATGGTTTCTGTGTTTAACTGGGCAAGATGGTGGTAACTCTTACATCTACGGTGGGGGTGTTGATGATGTACTGTATTGAACCTTGTTTTTTTCATTTGAGTAGTATGAGTACATGCTTGCATAGTACTGTCATGATAAATAACATGGAGGACGAAAGACGAGAAATTTGTAAGAATGTCTTTGTCTTTGTCCACCGTTCCATCATTCTATATATCGCAGCTTGTCTCAAGCTCAACTCGTGTGTAGCCTTGCCAGCCGAAGAACTGGAATCAAATCTCAGTAGCTCTTTCATGATGACTCAACTCAGGAAGTTCAGGAGCGTGTGTCGTTGCCTTATTATTGGTACACAATAGGAACGTGATGGTTGGTGCGATAACAGACGATGTTATTAAGAACAAAATCATAACACCGTCGCCAATGCTGAACTTTAAATAAAGCATAACATGCATCATTACAAAAGAGTTCTAATGAGTAGGGTTAATACTATTGTCATATCACAATTTCCCTTCCCTGCGAGTCTGGGGCCAATGAAATGTTACGCGACAGAAACGCATGAAAGAAATGAGAATTGGAATCAAGTGTTCCAATCGACCAAAACACGCATAATTTGATATACGAGGTATATATTATGTCATCTCGTGTCAGTTTTTGTTGCAGAATATACTCTTGTCTACTGCACTTGATCGGTACTACTGTTTAAGTGTATACAACCAGAGAAAGAGTGTGTCGCGTCGCGGAAGAAATTCGTTGCGAGGAAGGATGGCAAAAAATAAAGATGATGATGGCAAGCGTTTTTTATATTTTGCCTTGTTTGCATATTGCAACAACGTGTGAGATTTGACAGGACAGGAGGATATGATCCATGGCATGTTTTCAATTCTTAAAGTGGTTGAAGACGATAAGAGTACTATTATTCCTTCAATTCCTTGTTTCTAATACTCAAAGAGTCCTGGTTGAGACAGAAAGAGATGGAGTGTACAGTGAATGTGGGTGGACTAAAGGAATAATATTTTCTGTTTCCCTTCATTAATTGCACACATTATACACACACACTTTTGCATAGAGATGAACGTACCTGATGCGTCTCAGTATACACTCCGTCCAAAAACCAAATAGTGACAAACTTTTTACCTAAACTCAGAACGCACAGTCGTTGTCTGGAAAATACTGCGCGACTACAAAATCGTTAGAATAGAATCAGCATTGATTGCAAAAATTGATTGATTGCATTTTTGGAGTTTCGACGTTAATATGAATGCTCTGTGTATTTACATCAATAGTACAGCTTAATTTATATCAACCTTCAAATTTGTTGGAGACATTTGTAAGCAGTTTTTTCTCATTAATGATATTTAATAATGAGAAGGGGAAAGGCGATATGAAGTACGCTAACCAATTAATGGCATTCATACATTGTTGAAAAGAGTAAAAATTACTTCGACTACTTGTTTAAAAGACGCCAATTCTATAATTAAACTGTGATTCCATTTTATCTCGAGCACATATACTTGATAGTAGTCTGATAGTACTCCGTTGAAGACTATTATGTATTAGATTTTAGCTATGCGTTCCCACTGCAGAAATCTACCAATCTTGTGTTGAGTTTAGGTGTGGAGCTTTACTGAATACTTAGTTTTTGGATGGAGTGTATGTATCCATGAATAGTGCTTACTCGACAACAGTCTGAACAACATGACCAATGGATATGAATTTTGAGAACCAAGAAAGGGAACCCCCGTCTTTTCCACAGAGAAAAGATGTTCAGCTCGCAAAAACTCGAATACGAGCAATTTAAAGTAAAAGAAAAAAACGGGTGAACATCTTTACATTACATCCAGTTACCTAACAACATAACACAGTAGATTGCTACTGCGAAGAATATGAAAAGGTTCGAGTTCGTGTTTTGTCTCCACTAGAGAGCCAGAATTTCTTTGTGAAGAGCATACGATTATCATGAGAGAAGGCAAAACAGAACCACATTGTTTATGCGGATATAAACGAGTAAGAAGCTAAACTAATCTAGTAGTTTCTTTAACAATTATAAACATTTAAGTGAGCTGAGGTGATTTGCACTGGCCTCAATGTTCTGTTTGTTAATTTGAAGATCATTGAACAAAGTTTTGTGAGTGAGAGACAAGGGTTTTTTTACTTGCTGTAAGGAAGGACTGGAAAGATTGGAGCAGGAAGGAAAGAAGGCCAGATTCCAGGTGCGATAATAATGCACGTGACTACAGATATAAAGCATGCATCAATTCGTGTTATCATGCTAAACTTTTGATTGAGCACCTTTCTGCACGTGTGTATGTTTTTCGTGGTGTTATTCCGCTTGCAAATCATGTAATATGTAACTACAATTTGTGTATACCTGCAGTTCACTGAAGATTCAACGACAGTTACAATGAGGAAAGAAAATGTAATAATAAGATACGGCGGGAATGTCCAACCTGATACATATGCGTACACCATGCTAATATACTACTTAAAGTCAGTCAAATTTTAGGGGAGTTTATAGTCAGATTTAATTGGAGAAGGGTTGGTAATTTTTATGGGGAATTTAAATAGAAGAACACGTCACACTCAGCTAAGCCAGCAGAGAATATTCTAGATTTAATGGGAAGCCTTGTTACACTCTCAATGCGACTCGGTGTCAATCACTCATTCAGTTTGTTGCATAGGTATCTCATTCTTTTGGTCTTGTTTCATGCAAACTAGTGCGAACAACGTGTTAAACTCTTTGATATGATTTCGAAATACGTGGAATATGTGTGGGTGATTGCGAAATGGCAACGGGACGGAATCACAAATTTAGCATAGTAACGATGTTTTGATACGGCACATACATAATGCATCATTGCATACACCTCGACATGTCAGCATGCGAGACGTCAAGGAATATCCTAATTTGAACCACGCTTCCCTTTTACATCAAACCAGCCCCACAAATCTGTCAAAAGGTAGCCTGACTAAATTTTAAGTGCGTAAAAACATTTTAATATAGGATTGATTCCGACGGTAGCCGATTAAATATATTATAAGTATTAAGATATATGGGTTACATATTAAGTCATTTCGTTACTTTTTGAGCCGTTTTCCCAGAGAAAAACTGTATAGGGAATTTCTTCAACTTCTCACTTGAGACAGCATGGAAGGAAGAATAATCATAATCATACGAGAAAATTGTTTGGGTGATTGAGATAACTGAAGTGTTTTACAAGTATACGCACCACACTAAAAACCGAATGCAATAAATAATATGCGACGAAAAGTGTCAATCACCACGGTAATACCATTATGTATCTTATGTAGTTGATACAGGATGTTCATGTTCGTAGAATTACTGGCTAAAACAATACATTTATTGGCTCAGCTTTCTCTCGATTGAAAATTTGCTTAAAATCAAATCAAATGCAAAGTGTCGAAATTCGTGGAAAGAAAAAAGTAGGTCAGTCACAGTCACACGACCAGCGGAGTGCACAGCGCACAGCTAGCAAAGAACATTCAGGAAAACGGCATCATCATCATTGTTAAAGCAAATTGCGGTATACAACTCGACTTGGACGCAGAGATGGCGTGTAATGCACTTACTAATCCAAATCTCGTTTCTTTCATTTTCTAGGCCGGAAAGACACGGGTAAAACAAAATCCGACCTTCTTCCAAAAACCTGAAGAATCATCGTCGTCCTCATCAGATAAGGTTCTCTTAGAATTGGTGGATCCTTTGGAGTTGGAGCAGGCGTTTGGATTAGGGAAGAAGACAACGAGTGGGAAGCCATTAACGGAGGAAGAACTGCAAGAGCTCGAGTTGGAGCGTACATTTTTGATGAATGACGTCCCTCACCAGCAAGCGTTTGCAAAGTTGACTTCCAGTGGGTTTTGCGTCACTCGGCGAGGCGAAATCCTTTTTGCCGAAGGGACTAGCATGGTCAGCGCTGACTCTGAGTGTAGGAAGACCACTGACTCTAACGCCAAACGCAAGTGCTGGGCTGGTTGTGGCAAGATACCAGAGCTCAGGAACCGTATGCAAAAAACGTTGGAGGAGTATCGTTGTGAGTTAGGCATGCCCGGAAAGCCTCATCATGACGACAAGGTGGGTGGGGAAGGTTCAAAGTCTCAGTCTTCGTCCACCTCTGTGAAAGCTCAGTGTACAACAAAGTCGCAAGTGACGGTGAAGCTAGAGCAAGTTGTGAAGACTCAGCCTGCCACTAAGGCACAGATTGTGGTCAAACCTGTCCCGGCACCGGAGGCCACGGTCAACATCCACGTGACGAAAGATGTCGATGTCGACGAGCTTGTTCAGATGATCGAGGGCACCCACATCAAAACCAGTGATCCAAAGAAAATTGCCAAGAAAGCGAGGCAGAAGGAAAAAAAGGAACAGGAACGACAACGTGTTGCCGATGAAGTTGCAAAGGAAGAAGCCGCACGACTCGCAGAAGAGCAACGTCGTCTGGATGAGGAGAGGAAGAAGGAGGAGGCGGAGCGAAGAAAAAGAGAAGACGAAGAACGACGACGACAGGAGCACTTGGCGAGGAAGCAAAAGGAGAGCGCAGAGCTGAAAAAAGAAGAGCAGCGGAAGAAGCGCGAGGAGCTGGAGAGGCGCAAGGCTGACGAAAAGAAACTCAAGAAGGACGCCAAAAAGCAGCGTCGCGAGCAGCGCAGAAACGACGAGCATGACGACAGTCCGGATCCCATCAGGGAGAAAGCCTCTCCACCTCTGGTGCACTTGGAGTCAGCCAGTATCAAGACTGAAGTGAAGAAAGGGAAGCACGACACTGGCCACAAGGCGTCGTCATCATCATCTTCATCATTATCATCAGTATCTCAACAACTCGCTTCTGCAAACACTGCGTTAGCAGAGAAAGAGTTTGGTCGCATCAAACACGAGAAGGAGCAGCGAAAGCGGGAGGAAGAGGAGGCTCGTCGTCTGGAGCAACTCGAAGCTCAGGAGCGAGCACAGGCGAACAAGAAGAACAAAAAGAAGAAGAAGAAAAACAAGAGCTTTTCCGAGTCAACCAGGGACAGTTTCGGGGGTGCAGTTGGGCTAACTCCACCTCTCCCGGCAGACAATCATCATGTAGAGCCGAAACCTGCACCTGTAGGCCAGCCCCTACTGGAGTTGCTTAGTAGCGCCAGTGCTCACAGCAAAGATGCCCAAGGGCGAGTCCAGGGCGATGAGAAGTCGAATTTAGTAACAATAAAAAAGCATATGGACAGCAGCGTGACGATAAGCATGAAAGGGAAGGAGGGTGAGTCTGACTTGGTGTACACGCTTATGAATGGACAAGGTAAATGTGGCGTAGCAACAAGTGGTTTATGACGTGTTTATCGTCGTTTGAAACATTTTCTGAAGGATTTTTTTTCCTTTCCTCCTTTTTTCTCTAGTGTATCCGACATCAATGGACGGAAGATTACGCCAGGAGGAATCACTTCCTCTGCAACACACAGGTTTTCCAAAACCAGAAGCGAGACCAAGTCCAGGCATAACCATGGCTAGCAACGAATCTCATCATTACATGACTCCCGTCAAAACGATGACATACCCAGGTACTTGCTCATGTCTTCTAATTATTTACAATTGTTCCTCCCACTCCGTTCTGTCTTTCTCGTCTCCTTCAGGGGATGAAAATGTGATGTAAGATTCCTTAAAGCAGTTGTAACGCCAATTGCCAGAATGTTTGTGGTAGAGTTCGGTTTGTTAAGCGATAGCATCACGAGGGAGGTTTGAAGTTTGGGTGGATGTGCGGTGATGGTTGACCTTAAAAGACAATCTTAACTGAACATTTTTTGCCACGATATGCATTTGTGTTGACAGCCACACCCCACTTTCCTGTAGAAAACTCATCGTCCGCAGAGATTGACCTTTCACAATTAAAACTCCCACCGGGGATCACCATTACTAAAGTGCCACAAAGTCAGAGTGGTAAGATCAGCCTCACGCACACCAAGTGCAGAGTGCAAAGTTTTGATCTTAATTCCACCTTGTTTATAAAAATGTTTTGGTGCATTTTATCTGATAACGGGGCCTGTAACAAAGTTTGTTTCTCTTGTTTGCACTTCCAAGTTGTTGTTTCCAAATGATTTCCTTGCATTTTGTGTTCTTTTTCGTTTCACTATTTTTTCCATTCACATGTGGAGTGAGTTTCTGAAGACGGCTGTGGGCTGTAAAGCATATCTTTTACAAGAAAAATCTCACTCTCTCGGTGTTTATATTGTTTCTGATGACTCACCATGGACCGTGGAACCGATGTTTGTGCTCACCATGTTGTTTTATATAGGTGTAAGGTCGGAAGAGGTTAATGGGATGATTCTACAAGAGCAGAATCTTACGAAAATGAGCCAGGCCCCTTCTGTCACAGAGTATCAACGACCGACCGCATATGGAATGACGGTCAATAACACGTACAATCCAAATGTCATGGTTGTGGATAGCAGGTGTTCCAGCATTGAATCCCCCGTGATTGGCGTTCGACCCTCGGAAATGGTAACAACGAGCGTAACTGTGTTGATGTTGCGAAGGAAATTGTGAAGAAATCGTGCTGTGCGGTAAACTGGGCAATTTTTATTTGTTTTCAGGCGTACGGTGCTAATGGTACTCGACCATCCTCTGAAGCTTCTATCACATCCGATCGACCCAGCTCTGGATTGGATTCCCTTTGTATGAATGGTGGATCAGCACCATACGCCGCTCGAAATGCTTATCACAATGCGGATGTTCTCACATGTCGTGTGCCAATGCCAATGTCATCGCCTTTCACAGCAGCTTCAAGGAACGAGACTCCTTCACCTGCTTGGCAGCAGGACTTGAATACAAGTAAAATATCATAACTTAATTTTGTTTATTTTCAGACTGAATTTTACTCTGAACAATGAAGTATACGTTTCAGAAAACAAGTTACACATTGTTCTGTATATGCGTGACAGATTTCAGTGCTATACCTGGAATGATCTCTGGCAACCACATGAATCGACCCGATCATCGTCCGGGGTTGTGGTCGTCAAGTCCAGCTAGTCCAGTCGGATTTCCTCCTGGAAATGCTGTTTCTGAGACGTACATGAGGGCTCAAGACCAGCAATTTATTCGTCCGCACATTCGAGGCTATCCGCAACCAATTGGCAAACGATCTTCTCCATCCTCTTCGAATGGCGATGGTTGCGTACCAGCCAAGCCTGTTCAGGTCAAACCTGTTGGCACTCCTCCCAGTATTGGACTGAATTACTCTCCTGCTCCCACTGCGCCAGGCAACCCGGGTGTACTTCCGAAGATTCCTGCAGTTCTTGGCACTCATGGCTTCCATCCCTTGCTTGACCAGGATGCAACGCAATCGAAGCAGAATGATGATTGGACATTATGGAACAATATGACGGACAGGTTCAGTCCCGACATGGGGTTGTCAGCATATGATTCACGCTACCGTGGGAGCCAGCATAATGGCGATTCGATGATGACTTTTGATGGAGCTTCGTTCAGGAACAACAGAGAGAAGCCAGTCGTGCAACGCGGAGAATGTCCGTATGGTCCCATTGGATCGAACATCACTCGACGCTCTGCCATCAACCCAAGCAACGGTTTAAGTCAAAATGGCAAAGGGACTGATCACTCTGGGAATGTGGTTGATTCTCCGTTTTGGTCCTACAGTAATCGGAATCCTCTTTGAACTCATTTTTCTGGATTCACTCACAATCAACTACGATTCTTGCAGGGTGACTCGTTTCTTAAAAGTTGATTTTGTTGAGTTCGGTAAAATCCTTTTACCCATCCATTTGACAGGACAAAGGCGTGCGCGAATCTACTGCGTAATTATCTTTAAATGAGAGATGTACTAGATGGATGACAATTACCACCTTGACCTGGAAAATGAAACGCAATTCTGAATTTTCAAGAAGTAAGTCACCTGACACAACTGTTTGTTTGTCAGAAAAAGCAAGAGTGGAATGAAAGTGCTAAAAGCACTCTAACTGTACTTTCGACGACAGGGAATCTTGGACACATGTGGGTGTCCATGGTAGCTTCAGTTGTAACTTAATCCTATATACATCTTCGGTTATCGATGACGTTGAGAGAATTTTCGTGCTAGAAACTCGTTGATATAATTTTTATATGTAGGCATATTATATAGTTAGTGTGGTCGTCTTTATTTTTACATGTTAATCTCATGATGGTAATCTGTATAGTAAAATGATGTCGTCATCAGCACTCAACAATGACCTAATACGGCATGTTATACATGATTTCTTGTTGTTACAGCCACATATACACAAACATACGACGACTTCTATCTATAGATATACGTGTTATGTTATGCTTTGTTCATTTACATAAGAATAAATCATAATTGTAAAATATATTGATGTTTTCCGCCTTGTTCTCCTGTAGAAAGATATTCGACGAGCCAGCATTATTTTGTTTATGAAAAATAACAGCTTTGGGGGTGGCATATTACTTACGGTTCCTCATAACTAACATGATGTGTCGAAATTCATATAAATCGAGTATTTCAAACCTTGCATTCTCATTGCATTGGCGACTTAACAAAAACAAACGTTTGGTTTGTACGTTGAGAGAGGAAACTTCCAGAAGCAAAGTAGGCTTGTTAGGAAGGGAATATGCGTAGCACATTACTGAAAGTATACTTGTACGGATGCACGATCAGTCTTCGGCCGTCCAAACGATTACGGCCAAACGGTTCACCTTTTTTAAAATCTGACTTCACCACATTGTCAGGGATGAAGACAGCTCGGTCTAGTTCGTTAACCAACCTCACTCCAAACCGGGTCAAATTTTGAAGTAATTTTTTTCCCACACTAACCCACAAAGAAAGCTACTGACATGTTCATCACGAATATAGCGTTTTTTTATTTTCAAACAACACAGGCTAAAAAAGCATATAACGTCGTAACGCCGAAACGGCTGAACTTTTACATAATCCGTTTTCACCAGCTTATCAGGAAAGAAGTACGTCACTTGACACAGGTGAACCGTTTCATGACACCAACCGAAAAGGGGTAAAATGATACTTGAATTTTTTTCTCTACAGTAAAACATAGATTGATACATCAAATTAAGGCTACTGACATGTAAATCTCAAAAATGACAACAAATTCAAGTTTCAAACAACACAGGCTCCAGAAATTGCCTTTCAGTCTCCTTTATAAGATTGTAAGATTGTTTGTAAGATTCTATTGGCTTCTGCATTTTTGCATGTGATATCCGATGAAGCTTCACTCGATTCCTCTCTGTACGGGTAGTAAGGTTTCTTCTGTGTCATGTATCTTTTCCTAGATAAAGTTTATTTTAAAAATGTTTGTTTACTTATTTGTGTATTCTGTTTTAGATTTGCTACTTCAAATAACCGACACAAATTAATGTAATATTATTAGCTAGCAGCGGTTTTAAATCCTTAAAGTACAACCGAAAATAACTTTAAACGACAGCTTCGCACGATTTAGCATCTCTCATTGGTACACAGATACCATCTATACGGAAAAGCAGCAAATTTAGATTTTAATTTTGGATTACCTTATATCCAAATGAATGTATTCGGATATAAGATCCGATCTTTCCATTCCAAGACTCATCTTTTTATTGTACTGTACTCAATTAATATGGATGCTCCATGAGTTCTTGAGCCCAAAAGGGCAATTATGAAATAAAATTAGTATATATTATAATTTCGGGTTACCTCTCCTCATTAATCTTTTACTACCGCAAACCCCACCTCACATTCTCGATACGTTATATTTGTCAATTTGTTCTTTACGATTTTACTACTCAATTGGCCTTGGCGGTTAGCCAAAGCTGCTCCTATTATTACACTCCTGATTTCCCTCGACAACACACCAGACAGTGGGTGCGCAGGAACCAAATTTGGTTCCCGGGGAACCATATTTGGTTCCTCGCCGGGAACCTAATTTGGTTCCATTTGGTAATTTTTCAAAAAATATTTATACATAAGGGAACCAAATTAGGTTCCCATTAATTTCAAATAAAAAGTAACAAGTTTTGTTAAAGAGTAACAAAGTTTTTAAATTGTATTTAAACAGCTTAAACAGCCATTAATACTAAGAAGATTTTGTGTGTGGGATTTTGAATTTTTATGTGGGAAACGGGAAATGCATATTTTTAAAGATAAATTATTCACGTTATGTTTTAGGACACATAGGTTGCGTAAATTTTAAAAAACGTCGACAATCGTCGGACTAGGATTATGGGATAATTGTGGTCTAGTAGAAAAAAAAATTGGGTGTGAATTGAACAAAGTAAGTTCCAATAATATATCATGTTCTCTAAGTGGTGAGATTTCAAGAGAAGTATTCTTTTCTAACGAGACTTAGCGCCAGAAGAAAATCTTCTGCATTTGGTAATAGATGATAATCATGCAAAATCGAAAAATCGGTGGACTAATTTTGTTAAGCTATAAACATTTTTTGTTAATATTCAGAAGTGCCATATGGTTTTTTGACCGTTGCAATTTAGCATTGAAAGCAAATGAGAAATTACAACGGTCAAAAATCGTATACGGCACTATTGATAATTAAGCAAAAAATTATATGGAACTTTTGAAAATTAACAAGAAATGCATATAGCAATTCTGTGGTTACAAAATACAAAATGTACAAAATTCTGCGTGTATATGTGGTACCTATAATCAAATCGCAATTTCAACAAATTCGTTAAAAATTCCCGTATGACATGTGGTACGACATTTCATTTGGGTCAATATCAATGCAATGCTTGAATACCACGTCTTAAAAATTGAAACACTAAAATGCGGTTATTAACCGATAAATGTTTCAAAACCATTTTTGTTTGGTATGATGTGTGGTATATTCCTCAACTCGGAATGATGGTAAAGAACTAAATCAGTGGATTTTTACATTGATGTATATACAAATTGAGGATTACTTATTTACTTATTTATTTTTTATCTTTCTCGCTCGTTGAAGTATTTATATGCAGCTTTTATAAGCACGCGACAGCGCGCCCTAAGTGACTACTGCAAAACAAGAAGCGATGTAATAGGTTATTTTCTGCTCCGCTGCGTTTTTTCCCATCAACTCGGTTCCCACTTCGCTCTCTTTTACGACCAACTTCTTTCGATGAATTCACTCATTGCCGGTCGTCGTTACTTTTATATTTGTGTATATATCCTACAATCAGTCTTATTTATTATTCCGAAATGATATACTTCTAACTACAATCTTGACGGATATAAGGCACAAATACATACATTCAACGTGTGGCTTGTTGATTTGTCTACGTCTGTAGGTAGATGTAGAATCGCATAAATTTTGGCCCCCTCTAAGTCGTACAAGAAAATTGTGGCATCGTTGCGCATACAACAACTCGCGATATATGCGTACGCCTCCCAGGGGAGGAGGATTTTCACCTCTGTCATTTCAGCCCTATTCACTTGCTTCTACTTTCTACGCCATCCGCTTCGCTGGAGAAAGTTTATTTAGACAACCATCAAAAAAGTCGACAATGTTTTATACATATACACTATCTGTGTTGAAAATCGCGAGTCTGTTGTGGTTTTCCATGTTCAAAGCTTTTGTTGTCGTTTTGTAGAAGCTAGTTTGCATTCGTGCCTGACAAGTCGTGCATGCTGGTGTGAGAAATTGCCTTCATTTTGTCGGCATAAATGCATGAGAAAAACAAAATTTCCCAAATCAAAACTTTCCACCAAAGTTCTAAGCAAAAGTCCATTTGGAGAAAACAGAGTGGAAGTAATGCTTATTATTGTGTTATGAAGAAGGTGAAACGTGGCTTGCTTTCAACTGCCGGGTGCTCTTTGTCTTTCTTTTTGTATGTAAAGCGTCACTTGATATCTTAGAACAACACATTTCGAGGTATTATATTTGGATTCTTTTTCACAATAACTTAGTCAAATTTGATTATTTTGAAAATTGCCACAGAATTTAAATTTGAGAATTAAAACTCTTCGCTGCACAGTTGCATCTCAGGACAGAATAAGCAACTCGGCTCGCTCTAGAGTTTCAAGAAATTTCCTAAGTTTACTACAAGATTCGGGGTAATGAGTAGTCTATGTGATTCAAGTATTTCGTCGATGATGCCAACCACGAATCAACGGATACAGGAGAAATGTGCAAGCATAATTGGAACGCGTGCAAACCATCGACTCTCGGTTTCCCTCTTGTTGGGAGAGATGGTGCGCAACATGTTTCTCCCAGCTCCAGCAAATACGTGGAAACCAAGCATTACGTAATGCAACCAAAGAAAATTCCTATCACACGTTTGCATTTCCAGTCATTTTTTAAAGTGTTGCTGTAAATTATGTAGGCAACCCTGTAGTCTCCGATCCTATCTCTCACGTAATATGGACACGAATTAATCTCTAATTGCTAGTATTTCTGAGTTCGTCTATTTTGTTTAAGATGTAATAAGTTCAGATTAACACAACAAAGATTTCAGAATGAATGTTGCTATTCCCTTATGTCTAAAAAATAGAAAGCAGAGGGATGATTCGATGCGTCTCAATGTACCCCATTGTCCCCATGTCACATTTCATTGTGGATTTTAATTGCTCAAAGTCTCAAGCTCGGCGATTTAAACTGAAAAAATTGCGACATAATATTTATTTTTGCAGTTCCGGTGGATCAATTTTGGGATATGTTGTTTACATTTAAGGTTCAGCAGTCACCAGTACTAAATGTATAAAAGCTTTCTTTTGAGAAGACACAGGCATTCATTTAAAAAAAGGAGTTGTGTTGATACCTCCCATTTTCCCATTTACATTTTATGGGCTCACATTACTTTCCATCCACATAGAAGACACACACACACGGTTAACCATCCTTTTGTGAACACCAATTTCGTATATTATACTTTTTCCTCTCTCAGTCTATCTGCATTTCACCCTGAAATGAATGGCTGGACTCTTGCTGAACTCAAGTGTAGCACAAACACACACCAGATGCATCTTCCTCAACCCAAAGCGAGAGTCAAGGAAGCAGCAGGCTACTGTATTGTATACGTATAGTGGTTTCACTTTGTGTCCTCCTGTGTACTTTTTTACAGAGGAGAAGGGAAAGTGCTCGTTTTACTAAAAACCTTTGGGAATACCATCATCAAATGAAGCAGAGACTTTTTTCGGTCAATTTTCGCTCATTCCGATTCCCATTTTCCTTTCACATAGTATTATCCGCACAGACACACACGAAATAATGTGTGTACATCCCTCTCCTCTATCGCGTCTCTTTCCCCTATTTCTCGCTCCATAAACCCATCACCCGTACAGAGGAAACACACATTATAGGCTAAAGCTCACTTGAAAATATAAATGTACGTGAAGCTGCTGCTGACCTTTTACATTTCTTCCCGCTCTAAAAGGGGGCTCCTTCTGATCCCTAGCTCACTCTACTTTCACAACTTTCTCTCCTCTGCCTCCTCATATTATGATGTATTACTTTAATAATGTTTATGTGAACCAGGCTCTGGAGAGTGGGAAGAGAAAGTGTGTTTTTTGCCCCCTTATCTTTTCTTTAAGCCTTCTTCTTCACTATTTGCTAAATCTGATATACTTTTAACATCTCTTTTCCTCTCTCTCTCCAGATACCGTTTTCCTTTGAACCATTTTTTACCTTTCTACACTCTCGCCTCTATTACAACTCCATCGCATCTGCTCTTATTTACCAGATACTCTCTTTCTCTCTCTCTCAGCTTTCTTTCATCGGAACAGAAATCCTATATAAAATGCTTTAAGTGTAGAGAAGCTTTCCTCTCCCTGCATTATTACCTTTCCTCACTTCTTTGTTTGAGTGAGCTACTTTACCAAGTGAGTTGTTGAGTGTTGAAGTATGTGTTTGAAAGGACAAGACCCAGTTTCCATTTTCCTCACATGCACACATTTTCTTTCTCGTTTTTTCTATAGTGGAGGAAAATCGCTTTTACTCACCCATTTTGTCTGGTGAAAAGCTTGGAAGTAAAATATGTGTGCTTTATGGACACAAAACCTTTCTACAATATTTCACTCGGAAAAAGACCTCATGCATTATGCACAGCTCTTTCTATCTCCTGAAACTGTAAGCCAATTTCTTTTGGTTTTCACACATGCTGTTGTGGAATTTCTATGTATTTTTCACCAACATCACCCTTATTAGAAGAGATACGCATATCGCCCTTACTTTTTTTTCCGCTTTTCCTCTTCCGTTAACATGGAGTGCAGCGGGGGCAGTTGATGAAGTCGATCCAATTTGTGCGAGTCGCATAAAAACCGTCATAACACTGTGCAGTCTTGAATATACGCTATTTTGAATTGGACAACTCTCTCGAAGCAAGAAGCAACTCTTATGAATAACGAAAGAAGCTCCTCTTTATCATCTCCCTTGTAATGGATTGCATCTTCGTGACAAAGAAGTGGACAATTATTCTATCTATTGTAATACTTCACTCCAATCAGTTTTGTAAGGTTGATCTACTCCATTTGCTTGAAGCTCCTATTGTGAGCATCTTGATTGCCAACGAGAAAAGAGAATGGAGAGAGTGGTACTTTGCCAGTAAACAGTAAGCACACACATGGTGACGGTGCTCTGTTGACTGTTAAAAAACAGCGAAGGAAAAATGCGCCCTAGCATTATACTTTGTGCACCAAAAAGTCCACGACGGAGGAGGAGAAGGGGAAAACGAACAAAAAAAAAGAAAACTCATTGCGAATGATTAGTTTGGTAATGGGAAAATCCCGAGGCTACCTCATTCTCCCATGTCCCGTGTCTCCCATTTAATATTGCATTTAATGTGAAAGGATAGCTCGTTTTTCTCTTTCTCTCATACTCTTCTCGCAAATAAACGTGTATACCCATTGAAGTGGCTATAGTCTTGTCGGAGACAACAACTTTTTTTGTTCTCCTTCTCTTCTCCTCATTTAACATCATCATCATCATGAATGACTTGAAGAGGATGAAGAGAAAAGGAAGGAAAGGAGTAACATAACAAAAGAAACGACAGAAAAAAGTTTGACTTGAATAGCGCTGCTGAATATAATGGCAATAAAGTGGCACAGCACAGTGAAAAAAAACTAATATTTCGTGTGACAAAAAACGAAGATGAGAAGTTTCTAAAGGAGAATGAGCCTATAGCATTAATACGAGATCAAATAAAATGTCAGCCGCCAGTTTGAGATTTGAGTGCGTAGATTTCCTTACGAAAAGCTGGCAAATGTGCACTTTTTATTCTTCTTGTTGTTCCGTCCACGATTTCAATAAACAGACAAGGACGGATGGTGGTTCACGATGGTGTGTGCTACGTCATTATGAAATGCGTTTGCATGTGTTTGTACATAGCACGCTGACTGACTGTCTCTGCGTTTGTGTGTGATCAAAATGATTAGTCGAGTCCATAGGGCATTCAATTTTTGGTTGCGTAATAAGTGGAAAAAAGTCTGCTGGGAGCAAGTATAAAATGAAGCCTTATCAATCTGCTACAACCTATTATCTCAATGAACGTACATCGAGGTTCAGTGTAGCAATGTCCATTTTATCGAATTTCATCCAACTACTAAAAGCTCCTTTGTGCAACCAGTCTAATCAAAGAGTGAAGACAGTGATAGAGCAAATAAAAAATTGGTGTGTTAATTTTGTGGAATCGAACCTGAGACGTTAACAAACAAAGCGCATTTTGGTTTAGTCGATACACAAGTTCACGTCGTACAAAACCTGTGAACAAATATTATTCCGCATTACATTTGCACACACATTGTTGTTTTCAATGAGGTTAAAATCTTGCTTCACTCAATTTGCGCAGCACTAGTGACATCGAGACTGAACTTTGCGTATACTTGTTACTTCCATTGTCATTTTCTCTCATCCACACGCCAGCCCATTGGCTCTGGTCTTTCTTCCGTTGTCCTCTCCCTCTCTGCAACTCTACAATTTCTGAGTCAATTCCCTTGATTTCCCTCTTTACTCTTTAATTAATAGAGCTGTTGAGTACTGATGACTTCATCTCCCTCTCTCTCTCTCTCTTTCTTGATGAGCAACATCACTTTTGATGGGCTCACTCACAATCACCCCGGCGGGCCACTCGGGATAATGTGACGTGTGTACAGAAAGAGAAAAAAGGAATAAACCTAGGCACACTTTTATATGCTGACGAATATAATTTCCATGCCTTTCTGTATTGTATAACGGCATTATTAAAAGCAGTTTCTACACGAAATGTCAAGGAAAAAGGTTGTAAAAGCGAATGGTAATATAAACTGTGTGTCGCCGCTATCACACTCATCAAGGCACATCAAATTTTTCTACCTCCATTACCCTAACTTCATTCTGTCTTATTTTAACTACATGTTGAATGTGGATATGACGAAGTAAGCACGAAATGGAATTAAGTTCAAGTGAGAGACGGAGAAAGGGACTTTTTATTACACAAGAAAAATAACAGCTACAGTTATCTAATGGTAACACGTAACACCACCAATTAGTGATTAGAGAAACTTTTCATCTGTCATTTCAAACGTTGGAAAGTGTTGACTTTTCTTTTTTTCTCTTTCTCTCACCAGCAGCACGAACATTTTCACATTTGGCTTAGCCATTAATGTCTATTTGCGATAATTTCCTTTCTCAGTATGAAACTGTGTTAAATTAGCGGTACGGGTAAAGACGCCTTCTTCTTACCTCCCATGATCATCATCATCACCACCAGTAGTGGTGACCAGAAAAGAGCTGCTTTTTAATACACCGAAAACATGAGGGAGACTCATCTTTAACATCAGAACATAATCCTCCTCCATCAACATCGTTGTGCCCCTCAGTTTAATACCCTCATCACCACACACCACCATCAGTTTGCTGGTGCGTCTGTCTGTGTGGAAGCATCAAGATCAATTTTTTGATTAGTTTGGATAACGTCAACAAAATAGAAAACCCTCATCATCATCGTCCTCATATCTGTGTATGCATGTGTGTGTATATACCTAGTCACCCTTCCTCCGTTTAATAGAGGCATTAGAAAGAATGATGACGGAATGAAAGTGAATGCAGAGCTCTCGTCGTCGCCCAACACTAATTCTTAAATCACGGCTTTTCTCCTTCCCGTTGTGACTCCCCCTCCCTTTCTCTCGCTCCCTCTGCATGTGTGGATTGATGCATTATGATGGGTCTTATCACCCATACGGATAAAAATCTCGGATGAACAACATTTGGCAATATTAGTTAACCACACACTCACTCTAATATTTCCCTTGTGTTTTCACCCCTGTACACATTCTATCATTGTCTGTGTACAAAATGTACATATATCCGCCTCCCTTGTTTAAATACTATTTTTGACAATAAGCACCAACAACCCAGTGCGTAAACGAGGGCGAGAGAGAGAGTGGAGAAACTTTTTATCTTAAATGAAAATGTATGAGCTTATTAAACGCACCAAAGCGTCCCCTATAAATCTAATAGTTTGTACGCTCTTCTCTTAAAAAATAATCCAATGTCAATTGTTGGTAAGGATAGATAATATGCTAGTGGGCCTGAGATACATATATCGACTTTTCAAGGGCTTTTTCATGATCTGCTCACTCCGAACGTATGGATACCATTCAATTACTGATAGAGAAAGGGAGTAAAAACGTTATAAATAATGATTAGATGAGCTTGCTTTTGTGTAGCTTTTCTCACTGAGACGACCGACATATTGCCTAATGGGCTTTCTCATAATGGGCCATCGCTTTAATGTTTTTTTTTGCAATAAAACTTTTTTGACAGAGTTTTGTTGTTGGTTGAGAAGTGCTTGGCTGAAGTGATTCTGTCAAAAAAAAGTTGAGTGTGTTTGTGTGTGATTAAGAGCTCGTTAAAAAATTAAAGAAACCATTAGGTTTGCACACATGGGAGAAGCAGTATCAAAAACTAAAAAAACGGAGTGTTTGGGCGAGCTGAAAGCACACCAGTTTATAGGGCATAATTAAGCTGTCCCATTTTTTTGTTGAGTGGTCCTCACTTAAAAGGAATTAGTGAGAACCTATACGACACAGAGTAAAAACGTGCTAGAGGGGATAAAGGGAAACATGTGTGTGAACGCCTCGCGACGCCGTGCAACTCTGCAATATTTTAATGATTACAAGTAAGCCCAAAGTGTCCTCTATTAATGTTAATGCACACTCTACGAGCAAATGTTAACTTTATCGTGTACAATACCAACAACGGCTAAGACCTAAAACAGGGGTTTCACTTTAGTTGGAAATATCACAGGAGCAAGGAGACTTTCAATCTCACTTTCCCCTTTATAGTGTTTTTTCTTTCCGTCCTCCGTTGTTAACTTGAAGACGAAAAGGGAGGAATGAAGGAGCAAGCTTAGGGCATTGAAACTCTCTTTCGGTGCCGTGAAGTTGTTATCAAGGTGTCAACAAGTAAAAGCAAAGCTAAGCGAAGAGCCTCAATGAAAAGTCAGTTATCAACGAGCTTCTTCCCTCCAAGTTTTCTTTTCCTTCCTCAAATCTGAAACCTAGAGGGAGAGACGAACGTGATTGTAATGGAAGTTGACTGTATATAAATGCACTTGATTAACGAGCCTTGTTACACTCTATGAATTATTAAAAACTTTGTGGCTTTCTCCCGTGTAGAGCCGACGACAACACATAAATAGAAAGTGGAACAATGGGTGAGAGGAAGAAAGAAAGAGAGGAGATAAAGGGGAAAACTTTTCTTGTAATCCATGCCAAATTAGGATATTCGTCACGACATGCAAGGAGGAAGAAAGGGGAGGAAGAGATGTCATGGTTTTTTGTACACTAATTTCAAACTTACAATAATGTTACAAAGTCTTCTTCATTACATCTTTGTAGATCGTTTTCTGAATGCCTTCTCGAAGTTGGAGAGGTGCGCATATACATAAGAGAACAAACATACCTGGTTAATAAACCAACTCCACGGCGTTGTTGTATGGTAAAGCTATTACCTTAAATATAAATATGTCCCTACCAGGTTTTACTGAGGTCTAACTTCTACGTAGATTGTTGAGACCGTCCACCATTTTCTATGTAATTACCCTCAAGTGTAACGTACTTTTTTCACCGGGGCTGCAGACCGTCCATGATGGACGGTCCATCCCCTCTGTGAAGAATAACGAGATCCGTCGTAGCCCCCATGTCATTTCGCGTTTTTGAACTTGTCGTCTGTAATTCAGAACCGCCAACGCCTGTACAAATTCAGCTTGCGGAACAAAAAGTAGTGCCAAAGATACCTGCCAAGGTCACAAAAGAAGTGCCAAAATCAACAAATCCCAACATTTCTATCTTAGCTTTGGCAGCCCGAAAAGCAGGAGTAGTGGATTATCATGAAATACGAGGATATCAGTATACCAGTTTTCGGATTTTTTAAAAATATGTAGACATACTTCATTTTGTTCCAAAATTCTGGAGTAAGATTTGGTGGCCGGTTAGAGTAAGGCAACCTTGTAGAGAAGTTCCTTCGACAGAACCTTAAACTTGTTCCAGAAATCAAACATGAGTACCAGCTCTGACAAGATTTTTCCTGTCACCTATTGAGGAACGCTTAACCCACGCTAGCCATTGATATGGATATGGACGTTTTTTATATGGACGTAACTTTTATGTCCTGTCACAAGTTACCAAAAAAATCGGTGTGTCAGGTCTCGTATGATATACCACCAGAAAGTCCATGAGACGACCTTTCAATTGCTATGCCAATCATCGGAAATTGTCAATTTCTTCCTGAGATACTGATACACAAATCCTGGCGGATACATATGAAAATAACTACGTATAAATATATAATAGATCGTGGGAAATGGGAATAATATTTTCAGATAATTCCTACGTACATTTCGAACAGTACATCATATTTAATACTTGGTAATAAGCGAAGAAGCAACGAAGTGCACCGGTACAGGAATTATAACCCCCGTCCTATACGTGTGATTCTTGGGTTAAAACAAAATGTTTAATTTGTGAGGGAGTGGCTTGTTCGGTTAACATAAAATATAAAAGCAATTTGTCGTGCTTTTTTCAGTCAGGTCTGTTTCTGAAGATGGGAAGGAGTTAAGCATTTGTTCCCCTTACCCCGGTTGATTTTAATCTGATTTTTTTTTATTTTGAGGCCCTTTCTAAAGCAACTTGTCATAGTATATTATCAAATGGTGGATATTAAATTGCTGATTTTTAAGAAGCATAGCTGTCAAAAATTGCTTTCTGGTTAAAAGTTAACACTTCCGATTTTTCCTAACTCAATAAATTACATTATTTATCATATTTGGAAAAGGCCGTTCCATTCTATTCTGTTGTCAGTGTCAAATTAATATTACAAAACAAGCAATTGTTTAAAGTGTAAATAGATGCAACTAGAATTTAACTCAATCTTTACAGGAATTGTCGTCTGTTTCAACTTGTATTACCTTCAACTTTATCTCAAGAGAACGAGAGAGGCAGTTT
This sequence comes from Alloscopus bannaensis, assembly GCA_027743745.1. Taxonomy (NCBI): domain Eukaryota; kingdom Metazoa; phylum Arthropoda; class Collembola; order Entomobryomorpha; family Entomobryidae; genus Alloscopus; species Alloscopus bannaensis. The sequence continues at coordinate 33,277 of JAHZMW010003973.1, forward strand.
AGATGCGTGTGTAAATCCTATTGAACTTGGTTTATGTTTTGGAGTGCTCTTGTTGAAAACTAGAGGCTAAATGAAATTGTATGCTGGACATCTTTTCAGCTTATTGTGTGTCATTTTCTATACACGTGTTTGTAGACAAGCACAATTTTTTAAAAAAATCACTTGAATAAAAAAATATCAAATGTTATTCCTACCGAATGTTACATGTTTCAGAAACTCATTACGCTCACACTTGACCTCAACTCCTGTTATAATGCGCCTCTTGATGTTCGAGTGAAAGAAAAACTGTTGTTCAAGACTGCTTAGCGACATCATCAAACGGTCGGAAGCACACTCATGACTCACTCTTTGCTCGTCGCTCTTGAAAGCGCTTAGCTCAAGTGTAAAATATACATTACATGTTCAATTGGAATGACGAGGTCTTAATACACTGCCAATATCGAGATTTTTGGTGGCTCCTCCACACCAGAAACTAATGACGAGATGGGTATACTTGATTAAATTAACACATCACTGACTACACCAAACTCCCGCATTCTTCTTGTGCTCTCACTCTCTCCCCGGTTGCTCTCTCTGGGGGCAAATACCCTCTAAATGAGCATAATAAAGGCTGAAAAGGTATCCGTGCAGATACAAAATTACAGATAGAAAAAATCCTGTGTGTTTGAGTGCATAATGGGGTTTGTTTGCGTGTATATAACACAGTGGTTGCATTGAAAATTTCTATTTTGCATCTCAACTGAAGAACATCGATGATCAATTCGTTGCTTCTTCCCCTACACCACGTAAACGCATATCATTTGTATGTGCGCTGTTAAGAGCGTAGTTTATCTTGATCACTGACATCCAACAGTGTAACAGATGTTACTCTTTCAAATTGAGAGTGAGGCATGAATAGATACAAAAAACGAGACCAACACTCAGATTTGTGGATATTAGGATGGGGGAAGAGAAGCTCTCCTGAAGCGGATAGCAAAACATACAAACCTTATATGTACACATCTTTTTTCTCGTGGTGATCAAAGGGAAAATAGGCCTACGAACGGGAGAGACTTTTTCCAATTCTGCAACTGCCAAAAGCTATCCGGCAATGAAAGAGAACACAAAAGTCAGCACTTTCACCAAAATTAGACTTCGATTGAAGTTACTTTCTGCTAGATATATCCTTTTGCGTTCCGTGGGTTTTGGCCCTTCTCCATCCTCTCTGTCCCTTTCCACTTCACTCTTTTTAACTTGAGCACACAAAACTGCGATCTACTGTTATTTTTTATGCTCTTTCTCTCTACTCCGTTAAAGGAGAAATCATTTCTACTTTATCCTTCTATTTTTTCAGAAAGATTCCAGATCCATGATGCAGATAGAGTGGGAAGTGTGATTTACAAGGGTATATAACCTGTACATGTTTATATTTACTTTTTATGATTCAAATTGTGAGATAACAAATATTGAATATACACAAGTCTTCTTCTTGTACTTGATGGGGTACAAACGTATTATATTATGTGTACATCTACACGTGCTAGACTCAACGAAAGAGTACTTTGCATTCACCAAGAAGAGGATAATAATATGTCAAAGAAAACCGAGAATCTTACATAAGTCGATTTTGATCTTTAACGAGTACCTCTATTTTCACCACAATTTTGCACAATATGAGAAGACCAATACTGTCGACAATCATCAACACGCTTTCACTACTACTAAAAGAATTTTTTTTCCTTATATAATGCTTTTATAAGGCTAGGCTCGGGTTTCTGTTCAATTTGAGGAATATCAGCATCGTCAAAAAATGTGATAATATGAAACGAAAATGTAGTCATATCTCATTTCGGATTTACCATGATCATGTACGAGAATGTATGAAATGTATAAGCGCTGTGAAGAAAAGTTGACACAACTGTAGCTTTTCTTTGCCAATGACACATGAAATGAGTGAAGTGGGAGAGAGAGAGAGAGAGAGAGTAATAGCTCGTCTCATTTCTTTTGAGGATCAGTGTAAACCCCAGCTTTCCCCGAACTTCATTCAGACAACTCACTTGGCTTTTACACATATGCCATACTCCACAAGGATATTTGAGTATTTGAAGTAATGTAAAATGTCTGATATGTGTGAAGATTATGCGAACAAAAATGATTTTTCTCTCTCTCTCTCTCTTCGATGATTACTTTCGATCCATTTTCATTTTGATTGTGAATGAGAGGGAACGGAAAGAAGATTTTTGATCACATCACACAATGGTTGTGAAAAGCCTTTATGGCCTCCTCACTTAAATTCATTGGGAATTGGGATTTGATAGAGTACATATATACCTAGTTTAGGTGACGGCCAGAGTTGCTCAATGGTGTTAATTTTGCTTGTCGAGAACTGCGAGTAAACTGCATTACCTATGATACAGTCTGCGGCAAGTGTGTCTTCCAACTATCAGCATAAATTCCTCGAACACTTCATCTACCAGTCAATTTGTATTTTGGAAACAGTATTTTTAATTGCGTAAAATGTTTGGTCGTTAAAATGCCGTGTTTAGACGAACATAAACTATTATAAACGGTTAGTTTTTCTTATATTTCTTATATTCCTTATATTTCTGAAACTTGACAAACCTTACAAATTACATCATCATTTTATCTCTGAGCACAGAGAGACGACGTCGCATATCACCCCAACTACCGGTTTTTACGCACTGGTATACACAGTTCGCCTACGACTACCGTTGCATCAAAGATTCATCATGAAAACGCGCTTTGGGGGCGTTGATGGCTGATGTCACTAAAGAGGAAGCTTAAAATTTGAAAAGAAATTAAATGTTTCATCAAGCAATCATCCCGCCGTCTGCACTTTTCCCATTGTATCAGTCTTATTGACGGAGAAGTGCTTCGGCCCTGCTCTTCATTTTCGTAATGAATATTTTTGTCAGGTCCCTTTGTGTTGCTGAATACTCTCTCGCTTGTCGACATGGCAGAACGTTTCTTTTTTCTTCAGTTAGAAGATTAAAAACAACTTAGTAGTTTCACCGTCCGTGTGTATTGCCCCTCTGATGCTGGACTGGTGTTTGTGCAGTCAAAGGCTTTTTTCAATGAGAAAATGGGAAAGTGCGCTCGTGAGTTTTCACACTCTTCACAAAACACAAAACTCTCGCTCCCACTCCCGCTTGAAATACAAAAGAGAAGGAGAAGTGAGAAGACTTTTAGTTTAAACTAAAATGCTTTTCGTTTGTGTGCTTCTTGTTGTGATCATTGTCAACAAGAGCTATCTGCTATGTGTATATTTGCCTTTGTAATTTTTAGGTTTTTGACGACTCGAGCAGTAAGTAGAGTGTGAGCGAGGTGCAATCATGAGAAATGAAGTCCTGGCAAAAGAATGAACGAGATAGAATATACAGACAACATCGAAATCATTTTCCATGCTTACATCATATTTTATAGAGAAGCTACAAACGAGAGAAATGAGTTCCCTCCGTTGCTCTCTCTTTAGGAACAATTCCCATTTCTGCGATTTTTCAAACACCACCCTTCGTCTATGAAGTGAAAGCGCGTTTTTTACTCTTTTTACTACTCGCACAAAATGCGGTCTTGATCACGCTTGGCTCTACGCTGAAGAAGAGTATTTTATTTGAAAAAACGTCTTATGGATACCTCCACCCGTGACAGACGACGGGCGAGTAAAATGGTGTCGAGAGTGTGGCATGTGTAAAATAATTTGTAGGACCGCTGTGAATGCTCCGGATTCCAGAACGACAACGAAAGAGTGACATGCTCACAGCAAGATGTTTGCTTACGGTTTCGTACATACAGGTGAAAGCAAAGTGAATTATGTCGTGATATTTTGTCATCCATGAAGTTTCTCCCTCTGTCTTTCTCTGGGATTGCTGCACATGAAACTGGTATTGAAACTACTCCGTATTGAAAGTAATGTTTGGCTTTAGGTAGATGCATGGAGATCGAGGGATTTAAATTGGATAGGGAAACAAGAAAGGGTTCTGTAGTCTGAGAAAAGCCAAACGGAAAACGGTCCTGGAGAGGGAGAAAGAAAGAAGAATTTATGGAGAAAAGGATCAACAATGTAATTTCAAGAGATGAGCAGCAAAGACATGAAGGATTGTTCTATCGAGATTTCTCCGACTTGTGAAAAAAACATGAGTTTCATATGAAATACAGATGTCTCACCTCTGCATATAAATTGCACCTTTTTCACACATTCGTTTCCCTTCTAGAAGGTAGAAGTTTCAATTGAAAGAAGCTGGGAAGTTACCATCCAGCGGATATTCAGACATGAATATGATCAGAAATGCTGATTATTTGCTGTTTGCTACCTTGTATAATGGTAATATGAAAAAATTTGCTATTTCTCGGTGCTTTGTTGTAGTAAATTTTTAGATTTTTCACGTAAAATATTTTTACTCGAAAGATTACGTAGCGTAGAAAGTGCAGAGTAAAAATATTTTGACTGTTTTCTTAGATTCGGTTTGCTTTGCTTTAATCCCTGTCCACTCCAAAAGATGTTGGAGGAATGTATATGCATTTGTTCTGAGAGCACAAAAAGTATGCATAATCCTGAGCTGAAAATATCTTTGTAAACACAAGATGTAATCTGCTTTCCTCTGACGGGTAATAAACCATAAACACAATCGTGAACCACGGACTCCCCACCAATTTCTTGCACACACATGAGCAAGCAAAACTTTTAACAACATTTGAAAAGACGTGTAATTTGCAGCAGACCTTTGACCGATGTACACATGAAATGTGTGGACAAGCGAACAAAAGCGGACGGTTTTGTAAAGTAGCATATATAATACGGAAAACAAAGGAGAGAGAGCGAGAAGCAATCCGCTTTTGGCAAAACCATCCTGATGATGATCCGCTTTTCAAGATGTGCATACCTCCACTTGATATGCATGCTTAGATAAAAATTTTCCTCTTCCTCTCTCACACAGGTTATCCATTGAACCGCATGAAATTGATGAAACTGATACAGATAACAGAGGGAATAATACATATTGTTTGCTACATTACTGCGTTTATCGCTAGGAGTGAGTGAGACGCAAGAAAAAGGGGAAGAATCATCGTTTTTGTACCTTTCCAGAAACAAGTAGGCAAAAGCTTTTGGCAGGTAAATGATATTTAAGGTATTTGCTCTTTCTCTCTCTCTCTCTCTCTCTCTGCACAAAGACCTCCTCCGAGTTTGTTTGTTCAGGTTGAGTGAGTTTTCAGCCAATAACTTGACTACTTCAGCGACGGCTTCGCTTTTTCACTAAAAACTTAAACTCGTACAAGTCCTTTTACCAGCAGCACAGCATAACTCCTGCCAATTCAAGGACCACTTAGTCTTTAGATGAGACTAGTACGAGAGTGCTCGTTCTCTCAAGTCAGTTATTTGAGGATTGCGTCGAGTGAGTGCTTTGCGGGCGCTTTACCAAATGACTGTGGTGAATGCCAAGTGAACCTTCCACCTTTTTTAGAACTTTTGGTAGCGGAAGTCTTTGCACAGGTAGTGATGTTAAAAATGAGTTACAATACCAGTCGTTATGTACATAACAATGAATGCTAGGAATATGAATTTGATTTTATCAAGGATGAAACATATTAGATATAATATCAATTTCTGACTATTTCTGTTGCACTGAAGATTCCGTATCCGTAAATTCACCGGATCTAAATGTTATCCAAAGTGAGATTTATTTAGTGCAATTATGTATTTTCTATTTGCCCTGAGCCAAATTATTTGTGAGAATAAAAATGTGTCACATGCATCGCATGCAATTTATGTTCCTAACGACGCCACAAGTTGCTTTCTGGTCGGAAAGCTCTGTCAAGCTTATAATATTATGTATGCCAGTAGATTTGTGTTGGATTACATTCGTTTAATCTCAATCCCTACGTTTTGATACGAATCTTAAAAGCCTCTTTTTTCACCTTTGTCAGCATTCAATACGACTCACTCAAGAGTAAGTGTTTTGTTTAACACAACAAACAAGAAATGGGATTAATGCTGAGTAAACCACGAGTACAAACAAGAAAATAATTGTTTGCACACCTTCCCTCCCTCCCTCTAGCTCTTGTCCCTTGACAAAGGAATGTGTGTGTAACCATCATCGACACAATATGAAACTTGTTGCCACTCATCAGTAAATAGAGAATCTCCTCTCATTTCTCTCTCTCCCTCTCTACAATATTGGAAAAGGCCTTTTTTACACATCGACATTCACACCTTTTTTAACGAAAAGGTCTTAAAAGTTGTTTAAAAATCGTGTCCTTTTTTCTTGTATTCCATTAGGAACTTTAAATTTTTGATGACATACACTTTCAACTACAACTGTTGACATTTGGATTGAATGCACTTTAACCATAACCTTTCACACTTGGTTATTGAATGAGTGTGAAAACTGAGCTTTTCCCGTCGTTCTACACCTACGACGACCATCCAGAAATGCGCAGTTTTATAACGAAACTAACCAGTATGTAATACCACTAAGTTTACTCCAAGATCGCACCTGGATTTCCGCCATTCATTCTTTGTATTTGTACAATGACGTTTTGTAGCACACATCATCGTCTGTATGAATGCGTGATGGGGAAAGAAGAAGACGGGAAACAATCAAAGTTGTAATTTGAGATAGTCGTCAACTCTCTCTGTGTGGTTTTGTGGTGGCATTCCATTATTTCTTTAGGACTTCCTCTCAACCAACTAATGTACTCCTCGTCAAATATTTTAACACGAGTGATGAAAACTCGGAGTGGACCACATTAAAATTTTTTATGAAATACCTAGCTTGGTTGACAATCGCATTTTAAGCGTCTTGAGAACATCGCCAATAGTTGATAGTACTCTTGTTCATGAAATAAAAATGATTAATAAAAAATTAGACAATAAGCACAACATAAAATATATATAGAAAATATACTATTTGTGCAAATTTGATTTCCTTCATGCTTTTTGCTACAGCGAATTATTTCCTCTGTGCACGATGCCCCTACTCTGCCCACACTCATTATCCCACACATACCCAAATTGAAAAGGCGTACGGCAACACCTCATTCCACTAATTACCTCCTTTCCCGTTTTTCTCTTTTCTCTCACCTCTCTCATCTGAGACGCCCGTGGTGTCAATTCAGTCTCTGGGGTGTGTAGGTCCCAGGTATCCTTACGTTCGCGATAGAAAAACTCTGTTTTATTGGGGCTGAACCTCAAACATGAGAAATTAGAGGTTATTCAAGACGATCAAAGGAAAAAACGGTGACAATTGCGTGTCAATTCTCGAGCCCACCAAAGGTTTTCTCTCACTCTCTCTTTCTCTCTCTGTAACAAGGAAACATGAGAAGGCATTTTAAATTTGCTACAGTCTCTCTTCATCCACATCATCATCTCATCATTACTCTGTGCATCGTGTGTATGTGCCCAAATTACACCAATGTACCAAGCATGTGTGTTATCAAAAGATTTAGACAAACATCTGTACTTTCGTATCGTCATTATGTGTTTTCATATTTCACTTTCTCGCTTTTATTGCTCCCTCACCCTATATCCCTCTCTCCGAATTCGTATTAACATTCTGTTTTGCCATTACTCAAATTGTGTTCGTGTTAAGTTTCACGTTGACAAAAAGGAGAGAAATGAATTCAAATTGATTTTTAAAAAAAGCATTTTCCCGTTTTATTCGCTTACAAATATAAATAGTTTTCTTCATATTGTGTACAAATAGTGTACATTTTCTGGTGCTGAAGTATATCTACTTATTTTTGTTGTACTTGTAATACAAGTACACATTACACACGGGTTTCCTGGCATAAATGCGACAAAATGTCTTTATAAAACTCGTGCATGCGCTTCAATTCAAATCCTCCAAAAACATGCATTCGGCGTGTAATATCGTTCTGTGTTTGTGAGGATTTGTCATTGTGAAAAATCCCTTTCAAAGATCCTCTCTCAAACTTACTAATATGACGAACAATACGAGTGAAATAACATTTTTGTGCTTAACGGACTCAATACACATGATGAAAGCAATGTGTGTGTGTGTAGGCCTTTTGTTGGGAGAGATTAACGCAACTCATGTATATAATCCACCAGCGAAATACTTATTTGCTGATTAAAGGGGAGGGGAATACACATCACAGGGTCCTTATCATCCAAAAAAATACATAATATTATCCTTTCCTTCCCTTCATCCTTCATTATTTTTATTGAGTGCGTAATAACTACAAAAACATTTCAAGTTTCAACTCAATAATAAATAGTAATGTAATTGCAATAAAGCATTAAAAAACGAATGGCACACACAGAGCACATATCTAAAGAGAAAAATGAGCTTCTCACGTTACCCCTTATCCAAATTTCTTATTGTTATTAATCCAGCATACAATAATAATTATATGTATATGGTCGGTTGTGCGGTGTTGTCAACTGTAAACAATCATTTTAAAGCATTTCTGACCAAACCATGTGAGATTCATGGGCCCCAACAACCCACAGAAAAAACTTTGGTATGTGTACACTACGTAGTACACCTTTTCGAATTCTCACATTAATAAATAAATGTTCAAACTCTTACAATAAAAAACCACGACCTGGTTTGTATGATGACGGGCACGTTACAAAAATGATGTATTTTTTTTCTTACAATTAGTCAAAATGATGACCACTGGAAATACATTGAGTCTTGCAACAGAGATTTGATACAACTACTAAAGATCGTAGGAAAGAGTTGATAAATTTAGTTGATGCGATAATTATGAAGATGCAGTATCTAGGCTATGTGTTTGTAGTAAATGAGTGTGTAAAGTGGCATGAAATTGTGGAGACATGGCTTTGATGGCTCCATACGAACAGTGCGCCATATGACGGTTAAGAGTGACTGACCTTTTTTATCGAGAACCTCATCATCCTAATGAAATCAAAGCAGTTGGCTCCCCATTTTGTTGGTTTCAGTTTACATGACAGCATGACAATATCAATTGTCACAGGCAACAGGATACACACAACTTTTGCTCCTTCGTTCAGTGAGAGACGACGTACAGTGTGGTAGCGAGCCCCTTCGATTGAGAGACAGTTATACTAATGGATTTAACTGCCGATAGCGAGACTTCCGTGAAAATCCGATTTCCCACTCGAAAATGAGCACTAATATTATTATAATCATGTTCAGAGTCATCACTCTTCACTTTGTTGAGGGTGAGCTTTGATTTCATGCAATTTTTGATTCGTCGATTCACCATTATTTTGTCATTCATTCACTCTCTTACATGTTCTTCAAATAGAATGTGTGAAGTAAAGTGGAGTGCTGAAATTCTCAACCTCCTATACTGTCTATATTCATCTCGAAATCGGGTTGGGAAGGGAATGAGTAGGCATATCAAAGGAGAGTAATAGTATGGCTTTTGTAATGGGATTATAATTAAGTCTGACAAGAGATGACTGTGTTCTACTCACTATCTCAAAGAGATGACTTCATTTTTGCACAACAAATCTTCCAAAACCCAACGAAACCTTATTGAATTTCCCGTTTATTAACCTTATGTAATAAATAACCTCTGCGTGATCAAATTTTCCTCAGAAAAAATGTGTAGTAAACACATATTGGTATTACATATATTTAGACAAAGGCTGCTCAAGAGATTTCAGTGGAAAACCTTATACGGCTCCATCATTAATACGGAGCAAAGTTTCTTTTTGGCTAAGAGTCCATTTAATTGCAAAGTTGTTTTTTACTTTACTCCAGTGAAAAGTAATCTGCATAAAACATGTTTATTCGATACTTTAGGCTCGCGTGCTGTCTTGTTCAAATTCTGAGGTTGAAACTAATCGAATAGACAAACTATTGTGCATGTTCAAGTAGAAGGATCTTGATACAAGTTTTGAGTGTGTGATGTGCGCTGGCATAGCTATAACGGATAGTATCAATTTCACTTCGGAAAATGAATAGTGTTCATCTTTCTTGTTAATACATTTTACTCTCCTCTCTCTCTCTCTCTTCCCACAACAAATGGTTACACGTATTAATTACAAGCGAAGTACATTTTCCCCCAATGAGCACACAAAAGGCGCAGTTGACTACACTCTACCTTGATCTGCGAGGGAGAAAACCTAAAATCAGAAAACTTTTACATGGATTTTCATGCAAATCAGAAGAGCCCACACTGTGAGTGAACTACTCAACTCGTTCAACTTTGCTTGTGCCAAGGAGGAAACTGCTTATTACGAGGCAAGAAAATTGTTTGTAACCCAATCGTCCTCCTTGTTGAGAGTGACGTGATGAGCTGCTGCTGTTGGCATTGTAATAATGAAACGATGTGGGAAACTCTTTGTAGAGAAGAAAAATCAAGTACCCCTATGAGCTCCTTATAATCAACAAAACTATCAATTCTACAACAGGTATTGTATTGGCTTAACATACGGACGTTTCTTCGGTTGATAATTATGTAAAGAGAGCTGGAAATGGTGTGTGTTCAGGTTTTGGAGAGCGAGATAAGTTGAACGAGTCATTTCAACTATTCGGCAGTCAGGCATCACCATCATCACTTTCCTCGGCACACTCACTCACTCTCTGCAGGAGGGACCATAAAGACAGAGAGATGTATCAAGCTGAAGTGTGTTGACGACGTGTTGATTTTGCGGTACATAATGTTCAAAACCCAACCAGGCTGCTAATGGCTTACAATACTGGCGGTAATTTTCTTCGTACAACGCACTACTTTGTTAGTGGGGGCTGGTGGTGATTATGAAAAGGTAAAGAATCATTGACGATTATAATAATCAACAGCATCATACTAAAAGATGCTCGGGAAGACCATTTTGAAATATTATACTGCTCCATATGTCCATCGACATTGAGATTTTTTGTTTTACCAGAGAGGAAGCGAGAGAGCGAAATCGCGCACACATGTAGCCATGTTTTTGGGTGATCTTTCGACAGAATCATGACTGTAATTTCATGAAGACGGGAAGAGAACATGTAATATGTATTATACTAGCATAAAGTAAGCAGACTTTGACAGGTAGGCATGTAATGCGCTATGAGTGAACGATGCTGCTGCTTTTTAGTGCTTGCAACAACGGGGATGCGTGTGTGCTGATTTAACTGAACTATTTTCCCCTCTCTCAACCGAAAGGGATCGTGTTACACATTATTATTAATCCTATATCATAGAGAGAAATGGCCTTCATCGTTGTCCAGCCAGAGCAGCATCTCACTCTTTTTCTGTCTCTGTGCGTTTGATGTAAAGTAAATCGTCAGAGACTAGAAATGAAAAGGTTTCCCTGATTAACCCACACACACTGAGTGGGGCATGCCTCACCTTCATCGCATCATTTCGGCACTTAGTATGGCTGTTAAGTACCTTTTCTTCCTGTGGCAATGCTTGTCAGAAAAAAATGTTGCCGTTTCACTGAAGTTCGCTAATGCATTACAAAATGTACACAATGGATTATATAATATCCCATGTTTATCATCTTTCATTGGATATTTATCGACCCTTATGTTTTATGTGCATCGTTAGCCAAATGTTTCATTTTCCAAAATACCATGCAATTAAAGTTTCCCGGTGGTGAGAGCATCATCGCCTTACCCTCACCGGTAATTAGAAACAAGGAACTATAAGCATCAACGTATTCACTTTTCGTCACTGGGAGTTCATGGAATGTTAAAAAATATTTTCATCATTCATAGCAGATAGTTGGATTAGATGCCAATTCTGGAATTTAAACAAAAACACTATGTAAATAAAAATCAGTTGACCTAAACAGTAAAACTACCATTCGGCAGTCATTGTTCTATTTTGAATTTATTATAAAACTACAAAAAATAAACAAACCTATTCACTATTGATATTAATCGTCATTTTTAATCAAAATATCTACTCACTCAGACAAAAACTTTAAGCTGGTTCAATACAAACCAGGGATTTAAACGTGAATTCAGATGAGTGATAAATTATAACAAAACCAAAGGGCGTTTAGAAACGCACATACAATACGACCTTTACTTAAAATGTTAGCACATTTGTGTTCTGAAGACTCTTGTTCAATAGTAGTACACGTTGGTAAACTCCACTAATTGGAATAATATTAGTAATAGTTTACATAAGTCAAACAAAATCGCTGCATTTTAACAATTTCGTTCACAAATTTCGAAGACCGAAACCATGGAACGAATCCACAATCACTGCACCCCTGATACGATTGTGGGCCTCAACCAACCCAAGTGGGATGTGCGCACAGTTCATTTCAATAATAATATTTTCAGCAAAAATACGTGTGGTTTATGAACAAAGGCAAAGAGGCTGAAAGAAAAATAGGGAGAGTTGGCCGATAATGTTTTTTTTTTCGTACCAAATTACGCCGATACATAATGTTATCCAAGTTTACCCTCTCAAATTAGCCGAAGGGTACTTGTGTTTGTTGAAAGACAGAGTGAATAGAATGACGTCTTAATTCTCTCATATCATGGTTGTGGATAGTAAAAAGATGATGATAATGACCATTAGGACGGAGAGATGAAAAAGCACTTCTTATGATTGGGGAAACGACTTTTGTACATGTAACGAGTCCACACTCAGGGAAAGTGGACAAAGCACTGCTGTGGCAATACGAGAGCAAGAGAGATAGTACTTCTTTCGAATGATCTTTCGCTCACCGCAACCATCAAGAACGCAAGAGATGATGCGCCATTCTCTTTGTTACGAGGATGATAATAAGACAAATGAATGAAAGCAAGCGAATCGTGTATTGATTTCTCCCACTTTCTCTTTATTTCTCTCGGAGTGACCCGCACCGACCGAACCAGCCCGCCCTTCCATCTCATCTACTTAATCAGAGCGTTTGCTTATTTATCGCAAGACATTCATCAAACGAAAAGGATGTGATCACGCTGTAAACCACTGCGGTTGATGATGCTATACGGATTCACTAGAAAAGAAAAAAGAAATAAAGAGGTAATTTGTTTCTAAGTCTTCTTCAAGTTTCCCCTTTTCTACTACTTCATCTCTCTCACCTCGCCAAGTTTCAATCACTACTTGTTCCAAACACATTGACGGTGAAAACAACGAAATACACAGTATTTCTATGTATAGCATCTGTTTATTATGTTCAGGTTGTGGCATGCTTGCTGCCACCGCTGGGTACAGTTCCAGTGCTTTGGACTTATCGAAATTTGGACTTATATTTGGTATATGGTCTGAGTTTATGAGACTGATAAGTGATAACTTTCTTGGCAAGTCCCTCAATGTGACAAGAGGAATGGATGAGTGCGAATCAGACTTTGATTCGCTCCTTTCATTTCACAACCAGATTATGTCAAAGATATGGCTCCGCGTATGTGCATGTCTTCGAAATTATATGCGGTGGCTGGATTTATTGTGACTTTTTAACTGCTACTTGGCTCTATGCACACGTCCTGTGCCAAAAATACAGACGACTTCATTATTGAGCGGTGTGCTGGGAAAAGCGTATAGCGATTTCTCTGATAGATTCAAAAAAAAGTTTTTGAATGTGCATGTGTGTCTGTGTGTGGGCACAGGTGCGCACTCAAACTCCCTTAAAAACTTGAGTCTCTCCAGCAACATCCGAAAATATAGCTTGTTTCGTATCCAACCACCCATGAGTTTCCATTCTCATTCACCCAGACACAAGACACACGTTGGCTGTGGGTGGTTACTTTTGTACGAATGCCAGAGTGTATGTGTGTGTTGTAGCGAAAGTCAGTTTCTTCTTGCGAATAAACGAGAGTGAGTGCGAGAGAGAAAGAGAGATAGAATAAATGAGAGAAAATTGATCGAGTGGCATGTTGAATGGATATAAAAAGTTTGAGGATAGAGGAAAAAGTTGGAGAAGAGGAAGCATTTTCAACTGATTTTCATTCAATGTTCCGTGTTCACAGAGAAGAGAGTCGAAGAGTTAGGGACTTTTTCTCTTTTTTATCTCATCGTCTTTATCTCCAATTCACGTGTGGTGTGTGTCTGTACAAGCAAACGAGAGAGAGAGAGAGTGAGAGAGTTGTGAGCGGTTTCAAGATTAAGTAATGTATGTATTGGGATTTCACTATAGTATCTAGAAAGCTTACTTCTGTCTGGAGAAAAGAAAAACCTTTCCTCCCTCTCTTTCATACCAATTTCGCCAGTAAGCTTTGCTTATTCGGAGATGGAAATAAACACTCGACGAGCACAGAGGTACATATATTATAGCGAAAGAAGAAGGCTTCCCACACGTAGAGAGCTGAGACTCTCTATAAATATCGAGACATTTATTTTCATATTGAATAAGTTGAGTACGCCACGAGTAAATTGGAGTACTTTCACGTTTCACTCTTCACAAAATGGGTTGTATTCAAGGGAGTAAGTGAGCGGTGTCTGATTGCGTTGAGAGAATTGGGAGAGACGATGAGAGAGAAAGAGGGAAAAACTACTTCTTTACTCTCAATATCTTTTTCTTTTTTCTTCTCGACTCTTCGCTCTTTTTATCTCCCTTTTGCGCCGCAACCATTTTCATTAGTTAATTGTAGCGATATAAGGTGAAGTTTCTTCTTCGAAAGAAATGGGAGGCAAAAGGCGAGGAATGAATGAAATCGCATATCCTCACCACGTACTCTAAACATGTTGGAAGGAAACGTTTCTTTTATGTGGATAGTCTCTGTTGGTGATTAAAGAAGTATACATGCATGCCACTCATGTCTTTCACAGATAATTATTCTTCGTTGTCGCAGATGATGATGAGGAGAACTCTATTGAAACTATTTTGAGAAAGATTGAGTGTAATTTAATGCTTGTAAACTCGGCCATGAATGAACGAATCCTATCGCGTTTATTTTTGAATTCATTATGCAATTGTTGGGACGATATGTAGTTTTTTGTACATAATGTTTTTTGTTGGATCCAAGTATATTTTTTGCACTAATTAAATTAATCTTCTCATTGTGAAGTCGAATCACAAAGGAAGCATGCTTCACAAGAGTTTTGCCACTTGATCAGATTAGTGTACCCATCGATGAAAAATTCTCCCAGCTCTGATTGTACTTTGGGGTGGAGTGGTATCAGATGCTCTAATTAATTTCCCTGAAAAGAAAGATACAAAAAAATCTAACTGTGGAAAAGGTGTAGAATTTGTCTGTAGCAAATAGAGAGGGTCGGCTAGTTTCTGCTTTGTCAAAACCACAAAAGGCGAGCATGACGGGGGGTCCGACTACTCATCACAAACACACGCTTCTAGACCAATACAAAAGGAAACTCCAATGTGAAAATCTTTTCACATTTCAACTCCCGTCGATCAAGGTAAAAATGCAAAAACCTTTTAATATTTATGACTGAGACGGGTTTAAATTTTGATTTTTTATCAAATGCAGTAATACTCAGATAGCGTATTAGTTCATGATTGACAAATGATTTGGATAGAAGTGAATCGCTTATTTATCCAAGTGTGGTTGGGCTAATATGATAATAGAAAGGGATTTGCTTTGGGAAAAAGCGGAAATGATCATTATTGCAAATCAGTACAGTTAAAGTGTGAAAGAAGTTCGACTTCTTGATATTCCCTAGAGTTGAGAAGAAAACCACACTCGGAGAATATTGAGGCCTATACGTAGACCAGGTATTCACCGCCAAACAAATGTATTATCAGGGAGGAAAGGAACAAGCTGTCAAATTGGACATTTTTTGACTCATCCCATTCACCGAAGATTCCATACTACCCAACCTCATACAGACGGAGAACGAGTAGAGATTTTGAGTTTTGTCAGCTACCCTGTGAATCCGTCTAAATAGCACACGGTTTCGCTGTTGTGTGCCTTTAAATTTTTTCTCAGTCAATTCCACACTTGGCAAGCAAGCCGTCAACACGGGAAGTGCAGAGAAAAAACGGACATGCAGGGATTCGCCACGACGAGCAACGTGTACGCGTACACACACAAGAGAACGCATGGTTTTCGGCGAAGGCGTGGAGTTGAAAGCGAAACGGTAAAAAGTCTTATTACATCCCGATAAGCCAATCGGGGAAACGAATAGAGTGTGTGGAGTCGGATAATGTTGGAGGGGTTGCGCATTCCGAGGACACTGAGCAAGAGGAGCAGAGCGTGAGAGTAGTTACACTGAAAAAGTTTATGTACACAACACTCGCCATCCTTTTCTCAACTCTGATCATCATCATCGTCACGCATATAATACACCGTTTTGGAAAAGAAAGAATACAGCCTTTCATATTACTTACTATTTCAACCGCGGTCTCTTAGGCTCACGAAGCAATCTTGTAGTGTCAAGTACCCATTCTTGGAAGAGAGTGAGAGATAGAGAAGCTGAAAAAATCGGATTGTAATGGTTTATTCGCTCATTCTTTCAAACAGTGCTCCTAGATTCATTTAATGCTACACGCCTCACAAAGCCGAGTGTGCTCCAGCGAAAAAAAAAACTTCATTTCCACTTCAGCATAGCTTTTTCACCGTCCCTCTTAAAATGCTATTACGATTGCGACATGGCTTGTGAACACTCACCACGACGACGAGTTTTGGATGATCACAAAGTTGTCCACATGTGAGAGAACATCTTTTCTTGTCTCCCTTATCGAAAATTCCCATCTAGTGTGAGTTTGTTTGTGTAAATGTTTTTCTCACCTTGTTTACTCTTGGTCGTCTTATGATAAGACTCTTATCGTCACGCTTATATTAACTCACACGATCGAAAAACCAACATATCACATTTTGCGGTAAGAGGGACTCTCCCTCATCAACTTCTCGAGTTGAAAATCTCAAAAAATCAGGTCTCCGTAAGATTTTACCCCAAATGCCGACGGAATCCGTCCTTTTCTGGGAGCAATGAGGTATTCACCTTTTCAGTCATCTTATTATAAGCCACAGTGAATTTTCATACGTTCTGAAGATGAGTAGTATATTTTCCTATATGGAAGACTTGCATGTCCGCAATCAAATTGTCTGAATTTCCTTGCAGGTTTTGAGGAAAGCACATCTTTCGATTCTCCGACTATTATCCTATTATCACATCCACTCATTATCACCCTTAGTGTGTTCGGTGGGATTTTTTTTTGTACATTGTCTGTCATCGTCAACCGTGTGTATGCAATTTTTCTCCTTAATGGTGACAAAAAAGTTGAGACAAAAGTGAACCCTACTAGTTTTTTTCTACCTTCGGAATAGTTTCACGCAAAAAAACCGGAGAGAAAATTAGAGTATTATAACATGTCAAGCACAGAGAGTGTGCGACAAGAGGCCAGACTGAAAAGTATTCGGTGTTACATTATATCGTGATTCTTTGAAAGCAAGAGGGAAAGATTCAGGAGAGAAAGGAGGAAGAGGTGGCACACAGCTCAACTCCCATCATCATCTCTTCATCGCGTTGATACATGGTTGCATGTGAACAGGAGATGCCGAGTTGTGTGTGGTTGGTGCTCGCACACACTGAGGAACACGACCTTTCAGCTTGATGATATAACTGCTGCTGAGTGTAAGAGATTTTTGAGTGGAATCATACCACTTTCCAAACATAGTCAGCCTGTGGCCTCCGTCTGGAAACGTTACACTAGTTTGCTTCACCCCAGCAGAGCGGTGCGGTGTGTCTCTCAGCTCTTCTGAGCAAACAGAAACCTTGGCCATAGCCCTCAGAGTACCTTTGGTGACAAATTGTGTTCAAGTCTCGTTGAACTGTGTGAACAGATTCACTGCAATTATCTACTGTGATTGGGTAGTTGTTAATTGTCAATAAAAAGTTTAACCCGGACTCACTTTTGACGATGTCGTGGAATACAAGAATGAAAAACAAATTACATGTATTTTTGTCGTTTGACGCATCATGGTGAGTGACAAAGAAAATATTTAGTTAACTCGAGGCTGGGTTGAAGGAATTGACTACCGTCAATTAAATTGGAATTTATTACGCCATTGCTGAGCTAAATGTCGTTCGAGTGTTGGAGTGAGTGTGCGCTCGTATACTATTATGCTCGGTTGTCCCATTATACGTGTTTGCTGGTGAAAGATTGTGTAAACTGAGAGGAGCAATTGACGACGACTAACAAATCAGTCACACTGGTTCTCAATCGTAGTTTATAATTTAATATTTCCATTCACACTTTGTCGTGCTAATCTTGTGTTCATTGGTCGACTTCAAGTGCGCTGTGCAATACACAATCGCATGCATTTTTCTTACCTTCAAGAAATTTATAAACACCTCAACACGGTAACGCGTTTGCGAGAGGAAACTAACTGTTTCGGATAAGTGTTTCGGTGAACAATTTGCAGAGGCTACTTGACAAAATGCCTCGAGACTCGGACTCTAGTGGGACTTGCAGTCCAGTCCATGTGACTAGAAGTCCTAGTCCAAAATCTCAAAAGATATCACCTTTCTCCATTGCCAGCATCTTGGCATCGACGTCAAACCATCATGCTGTAAACAAATCCAAGAATGATGTCTCGGAAAGCCTCATCTCTCCTGATACAAGCTTGTTGGCGAGGTAAATAGCCTAATCCATTTTACACCATTTCACTATGAATTTGCTTTTCTAGAAACCAGGCATTTAAAAATTCTCCAACGCAGTCTCTTTCAAAAGTGGGAATTAACGAGAAAAATCTAACAGTATAGAATATATACTTATACACTGATGTACCTGAAACCGAACAGCTTTTAGTTAATTGGGCCTTTTTATTAAATAATTATTTAAATATTTATAATAAAATTTATTTTTTTCTGTCATTTTGATTTTTCCCACTTTCCCGTTCTTTCCCAATTTTGGGATTGATTTAAGTGTCCGGTAAGGACATTTATTTTTGGAAAAAAATGAGAACTATTTTTTCCGGTATCATGTCTGATAGACACGTCTCAAACATCTTATGGAGGTTAAGCAAATGTCTCTGCTATTTGTGACACGTAGTCAATTATTATTCAAAGTGGAATTTTGCAGTGTTATTTTTCGAAATTTCACTTAGTTGTATTATGCAAATCATTTAGATTCGTTTCATGGGAGCATCTCCGCGACGCTAGATTTGTCTTTCACTGCCCCACGAAACTTCTTCTTGTGTAGGTGTCATTCACTGTTTTTCACCGGTTTTGTTCTCTCTCAACTGTTCTTGCTGGCAGAAAATAGTGCAACCTACTCACAATCAACAGTCCAGAGTGGAGATTGTTTTGCATAAAAAACAGCCCATTTATTATTAGTATTACAAAGGTGAAAGTTCATGCAGAACTATTCGATGTGTTGCATGCTACGAGTTTGCTATGACTAAGAACCACATTGATTTTAGCCATCTCTCTTGTTTCCTTTGGGTTTATTATTGTTTTGCCTACTGATGACTAATACTCCGTGCCTCTTCATTGTATAGGTGTGGACTTTCATGGGCAGAATTTGAGTTCATGATGAGCAATGTAAGAAAAACTTGGCGGATTGGCAATTTTTGCATGTTAGCATTACATCCGTTGATAGTTAGTGATTTAGAAAAATGATTTAGAGAAACAGGTTTACGAGAGGGCACATTTATTGGTTGAGACATATATGTAATGATTTAGAGAATGTAATTAACGTAATTATTGATGAACTGCTGTTTTTATGATGAACCAATGATTGAGGATTACTCCGAGTGATGTGATGGAGTAGATGTGGGAAAGCCAGCTCATATTCTGACAACAGTTGAATGAATTGATGTGACATTGCAAAGGCTTCGGGTTTTGTAAGCTTCCAGATAACAAGTCGAGTAGGACTGAAAACAGACGGACGAAACGTGAGAGTAGAGCAATCGACCGAAAGTGTTCGAGTCATTAGCGAAGAAGCCAGGGAAATGCTGAAGAAGGATAAAACGTCCACGACACGAACTTAAAAAGTTGTCGTCAATAGACTTCTGTACGCAACACAGCAACGTTTTAGTCACAATGAACAACAAATGTGAACATCGTATACTGTATATGGAATGGCGAAAGTTGAATTACTGCATACTGGAAGACATTATTGTGAATATAGCAGGATACGCAATCGATTCAATTAAAAATGAAAACAAAACTAAAACTTGTCCGTTGATGAAATTTTATCAGTGATGTTTGAGTTATAGATAAATTGACTTATGTCCCCAAATACAAAAATTTGTTAAACACAACCGATAAATCGCAACGGAAATTATTCTTGACTCTTTGACATATTTTTAAATAAACCATGCGTGTGGTTATTGAGAAACTACCTGCGACGATAAGTAAATTATATGCAAATTCATTTTTCTTTTACTTACAACGATCAATACGGAAGGTTTTTGAATGAAAATCGTCGGGCACGCAGAATACGTGTAGTTCATACAATGACCCGGCTACAATGTCACAGCATAAGGATTTATAATTTCCATTGTCAATTTACCAAACAAAATCTTATTCGGGGTATATTATCAAGAGGCAAATATTTCCTACTACTGTATATTATAAATAGAAGACAATAGACAGGAAACTGCCATCGTTTTCATCAAACATGTACGCTTTTCTATTTACGTGAGTAAAGCTCATCGCTTATCAAGTTGGCTTTTCTTTATTGGCAATTACCAAGCTCGTTTTTTACTCTCTGCTTTGTGACAGAGCGAGAAGCCTTTCGTTTCAAGTGGAAGTAGTAATAGACGACAATTTTGTTGAGCTGTAAGATTGGGGAAAATACGATGGGTGACACGAGGAAAATCAACGACCGGGAGCTCATTGTAGTCAAGTATCGGAGAACTGTACGGCTTCATTATCTCCGAGACAATCAGACAATGCCGAAGTGACATTCAAGAGGTTATTTGCGAGAAAAAATGTCATAGCACTAATGGCAAATAAAGTCATTCATGGCATTATAGCTGGAGATATGCATTTATATAAAGTATGAAGAGGCTTAACAGTCAAAAAAATTTGAGTGTTTAATTGATTGTTGAGTCTTTTGTGTGATACATGTGAGATGGTGTTAGAAGAAGAAGTTCGAGCTTTGCCGTAATTTATATTTCCAATGAAAACAACAACAACTTGTCTTCACAAAGGATCATCACAGAGATGAAGCTTTGATGCCTGCGCATTTGAGAGAATTTTAAGAGGCTGTTTAATTGGTTACACATCAGCCACCCAGGTTGTTGTCTGCTGTTACTCCTAACTGATGACGCAGTTGTCGTGACAATCATCTTAATAAAACCGGATGAAAATGCTAAACGATTTCATTTCAGTCCATTAAGAAGCAGGCATTGTTTTTTACATTGCTGGAGTGATAAACTGAGACTGGAATGTATGATTGTACACATTTGGAAAACATAAGAAACTACATATTTGCGAATTATTGTCATTTTTAAGTGATTGGCGTGTTCATTTAACATTGGAGTGCAGTGCGGACGCCATTTACTACGAGTATAAATTCACATTAAATCACAACCTTCTTAACGCTCGCTGTGTAAGCGGGTTTAATACGTAAGAAAACGATGTACAGTATTACTTCTCAAGAAATAGACATTCAAAAGAGAATACTTCAGCCTAAAGGCATTAGTCACATGCAAATCATTTTATAGGTCTACCTAATTAGCAATTGTGACGGTGTACACTTAACACTGTGATGCTTGTTCACAAGACAAACATATAAGACGATTCGTTTTTAGTATGTTTTAGCTCAATTTAACTGTCTATACCACACTGTGACTTAGGTATGCATAAAATTCGAGCATTTGAGGAAAGCGTGGGGTGAGTAACAACAGAAATTGCTTGCGAAATGTTAAGAAATTACAGCGTAGTCGGAGATGGACGACGAGTTTCTTCGGCTAAATATTGCCGAGCAAATAAATGAATATGAGTGGTCAAGGGTATCATGTTGAGACATTTTAAGCAAATTGACACTGGTTTTGAATCAGTGTCCAGCGACAAGTAGCGGAGCTATTCACTCTCTCCTGCACATTGTTTCACTTCACCCCAACCTCAATTTTATACTTTTGTCTCACCTCATTTTGTTGGCGACTATGTACTTCATTCTCGTCGATTGCAGAATGTGCATCCAATATTCATTGGACAGTTTTATCCACAGAAATGAGATCCGCTCGATTCATCCATTTCGAAAAATCGATTATCTTCACTACTAAACAAAATAGTGGATCCCACATTGCGTACTATATCGTCGATAAAATGTACAAAGTTCAGTGCATCTGTCCTACAGTTGAAACTTTGAAAGCATCATTTTTCCTTTTAGCATGAGCACACACACACAACAGTTCTTGTGCAGAAGCAGCAGGGGTTCTTGAACGTTTTGGTTTATTTTCCTTTGCCGATGATATGATTGCATTTTTACACTCAGCAATGGCTACACATCAGAGAAGAGTGGGTAGCAGTCGGTGCGAGTGTCGTTTGAGTTGGACCCAAAAAAGAAGAAGTTCTTGTTTTGCTGGCGAACTTGCTGCGTGCATCTGAGAACGAGATGAAAAGAACTGGAATCATTCGCTCTTCGCAGGCAGGCATGGGCGGCGTTTACTCTTCCGGACAAATATCAACGTCTCTGCCTCTCTCTCTCTCTCTCACGCTCTCACTTCTCTCGCACACAGACACGAACACAATCATTGCTACACAGTTGGTGCACGCTTTCAAACTGCATTCAATACACCGTGAATGGATTTTCGGCCAACGCTAAAATGATTATCCCATTACATGGAAACGATAGCAGTGAGCGTCGACTGAATGCACACATTCAAAAGGTTGCCATGAATCGAGAGGAAGATTGAATGCCACTTTGTAAAGTAATGAATTTTAAGTACTTCATCCACGAGCAATATGAGCGATGTACTATGTATTAGTTTGGCTAATACCATAATACCCTCCTTTGTTCATGTCCGAGCAAATCAATGGAAAAATGTGAAGTCGATATTCACCTTGTGAAGCTACTGACAAGACTTGAATTCGATTATCTAACCGGTGTCGGGGACATCAGTAGGGATGACAAATTTGTAAATCTTCCCAACCAAATCACCTTGCATAATAGATACAGTTTGGCATAGGAAGAAATTCTGGAACGGCTATAAATAGTTGATAATGTTTGGAAGGATCGACGCTCTATTGCTGCTATAAGTTGAGGGAATGGAGAGAAGAATGTTTTGAAAACAAAAGTACTGCATCGAATTGTTCATCTCCTTGCAGAAAAAGAACATAGGTTCGACGTATGCATTACAGGTATGCATAGGTATGCAACAATGTCGAATAATGTCATTTTCCAGTGCCTCTAAAATACAATGACGTATGCCGCTAAATAGGTAGGTGGTTTACACAAGGAGAAACCTGGGGCTTGATTTAACGAGCAGAAAGCGGCTGGGAAACTGTTTCGGCAGAGAAGGCTTGCTTGCAGAGTCTGTAAATTTATATCTATCTCTGAAGGTTTATTTTAAGGGGGAGATGTGCACTATTTTGTATTATCCGTCTGTCAAACTCGATTGTTTTATGCAAACAAACTTATATTCTGTTAATTAAAACTGGCAGTTGTGATTAGACAGTGCATTTTGTAAACCAGGCAGAACCTTCTGCTGTTTGCTACGTTCACCTCACATTACACTAATGTACCAAGTTGATAGTCAGCTCTGGTGGGAGAAATTCTCCCGAAGACTGCTTCTAAACACTACATCGTATATTATTATACTAACCTATTTATATGTGCTTAGGTATGAATGCATAAGCCGCTGCAAAACACCCAGTCGTCAGTAAAGTGTGTTTATCTTATCTCAACAGGTTGGGCCTGGTGTCACCACTAGCGTTTTCGCCACAACATTCAGCAGCAATTCTTAGCCTGTATGGCGCAAGTGATTTCCAGAGAACTGCGGCCTGTTGGTATCCCTGGTCGTCACTTCCACAGCCAGTGAGTTTGACAACTCATCAGAACAACGATCTGAGTCGGTCACCCCCTCCAGCCCATCAAGGAACCCATCGATCACTAGGTACTGAAGAGTTCTTTAAGTATCATTGATAATAAGTAACTTTTGCCGTGTACAAAGATTGTTTGTTTTTCACTTCATGAAAATATATACAGCAATAAGATGTAAAGATTTTTCATGACGATGTTAAATCAAAGAGAGCCTCATGTCTTAATCAAGTATCGAGAAAAGGCGGTATTGTGGGTAACCATTATTGAGTCAACGATGTCTGTAGATAGATACAGAAAGCCATAAAATAAACCACTTTGCAGGGAAATGTGATGGAGTGAGAAAGTGGGGGTTGGTTGGTGGTGGATTTATGTGAAATGATGAAATGTGACAAGAAAAGGTCTGACGAGGGTTATGTACACGATTTGTATAAATATGTGTGTTTTTTTTGTTTTTTACCTTTCTTCTGGGGAATCTTCCGCTGCTTGGGATTTGGCAGTGAGACCTGAACAAAAGTCACCGACAGAGACAGGGGCTTCCGACTGCTGCTCCTCTGACAGTCGGCCCAACTCCAGAGCGAGTTCGATCGACATCCGGTTGAGCGGTAGGGGAGACAAGTCGGGTGAGCCGGTGGATGTTGACAGTGACGAGGGGAATGAGTTCGAGGCGGATGCTCAGAAAGGCAGTGGCTCAGCGACGTCTGGTAGTGGGGCAACCACGTCATCGCCTCAAGGGACTCCTGGGAGTAAATCTGGGATGACGGTGAGCTCGCAGTCGAGTACGAACAACATGAACGGAGGGGCGAGTTGGGATGACACTTTCCTTACCTTCCTTTTCACACTTCACTGAAGTGAGTTCTAGCGACAAGAAGGGAGTCAATATTATTACTACTTTGTTTTGTTGAACAAAAACAACAATTTGTACAACGATGATGAGATAATCCAGATTTCGGTTGGAGAGGAAAAATATGTATCTTCTGCAAATTCTCTGTTTCAACTTCATTTCCCCTTGACCTTTTCTGTCTTTCCTTGTTTGTCACTGTTCGTGCATTAAAATGACACTTCTTTGTTTGACTTGTTTGTCGGATGGGAATCACAGGTGAAAATCTGGTTTCAAAATCGGCGTAACAAGTGGAAGCGACAATTGGCGGCCGAGCTCGAGGCCGCCAACATGGCTCACGCTGCACAGCGCTTGGTTCGTGTTCCCATTCTATACCATGAAGCCCATCATTCCGCACAGGACTCCAGCAACTCGACAAACTCGAGCACCAATCCTCACCAAAATCTGACCTCGTCATACCCGCTTCCATACTACCAACAGTTTGGAGTGTCTCCCACCTCCGTCAACTCGTCGTCCCCGGTCACCCCCTCTCGCAGCTCGCAACAACTCTCGTCCCTAGTTTGATTTGGTTGACAGCACATTCACTCCTCCAACCACAACGTATAGGAAATCGTGGTGTTTTACGTTCGACATTAGAGAAAACATTTTTCTCTCAATCAGATCTGTTACCTTGTTTTCTAAAAAAAATTAAATATTCTCTCAAAATAACTACAATCAAGAAACAGTCAGCCGGAAGTACTCAGCAGGAAAATGAACATTTGTCATATATATAATGCGACGGTATCATAGATATAAGCTTCAGAAACAATGATACACATTTGCTTATATAGCTTTGCCTGACTTATGAATGATTAAGTAAAAAAATGTGCTCTTTGAGCAAAAGTTGTGTAAGTGTAATTTTAAACTAAAGTTGAGATTATCGACACGCAGTGCTTCGAACTTTCTTTTAGCAAAAATCAGAGGAGATAGAAGGATTAATCTTTTGCTGTATTACAATGCCCCACCGTCCGTTTTTTAAGTGTTGCAACATCAGACTATTGTTGCAACCTGGCTAAAATGACACAGTGCAGTGATCGTCATCGTTATCAGTGCTCCTTTGTTCGAAGGTGTGGTGTGCGGGTAGTTTTTTATGCATACACCGGGATGTGTCAGTTATCAGCAGCATACGCACTCTCTAATCGTTCTTTTACTAAAGGATGTATAACATAATTTTAATTGAAGCCACTTTATTTTTAAGGTTTCAAGTATTCACACAACCTGTGCTTTGTCGTCATTTTAATTTGATAATTTGTGGTGCACTCACAAAGTACGCAGCTGTGCATTATTTTTAAATTGGCATAAGCAAATTGTGTGTGCACTATTTATTTAGAACCAGCTTGAAGCCATTAAATACCACCTAACCTTTACCTTTTTTGTATACTATATCAATTTTTCCATTCTTCAAAAAATATGTAGCCGTGTGTAAACGGATGGAAAGTTTTGCAACACAAATTCCGTATTCAAATCAATTTAGCACTAATACCAAGGATAGGAAACGAGTATGACTGATTTTAAAGATCAAATCACAGTGAGACACTGAATGGATGGTGGAGAATCGCTTCACAGTAAATACAATCCCGAATTACCAGGCAGTGATGACACTCATTTGTATTGTGGACTGCATTTATGCTCAATCGCTGATTAAAGTTTCAAACTGAAAATTCACTTTTCACATTCATGACAGGTTTTTCTACCCTTAGCTATCTTATCCGGAGAAGCCTTGAATTGAAGCGTTTTGCTGACGCTTGTAAAAAGCACTCATACAAATGAAAGGTGAATTTTAGAGTTTGAAATTCGCTACCTGCAGTTTGGCTGTTCGGAGCTGAATTTACTGAGAAATTATTGTCCAGCTTTCATTAATTTAATATGGTGTGATTTCACCTTTTGAAGTCAAGTCACAGACGTAATATACGTGAATGGAGGGAATGAATGTGCAGTGTAAATAGTATGGTAATTATTGATCAAGTCAGCTACCCAGGTCTAAAGATATAGGGGATTGCTTCTACTTCTACTTTACATTATAATAATGAGTATAATTATAAGTTACATGGGATGAAATGGATACTTTTTACCACGCCTTCGGAATTATACGTCATCAAATCTAACCTAAGGTTCTGTAAAGCTTTTGCAAGTATTAAGACAAAAAATCCTACAACGTGAAAGTGTATGAGTGTCATTATATGTATCTGATATTTGCACCGAAAATTACTTATGCGACTACTCTTAATTATGAGCGTTGCAACAGCTTAAAGATATTAGGCAATTGTACGTGTTTTGTCAACAGTGCGATATATAATGTACAGTATTGATAGGCGATTTGAAACATTTTGCGCATTACATAATCCACATAAAGTTTATATATTTAAGGAAAACTCTGTGTCAGGAGGAATATATATATATCTGATTGCGAAATCCAGAACACATAAAAATGTCGTTGTGGGAATATGTTAAAGTAATGAGAAGTTCGAAATAAAAACTAAATCAACAATTTATGTTTGCTACACCTGCAAGAGGTAGGAAGAACCTCTCAATTTTGTGATCATAAAAATCGACATTCCGCAGCCTTCTGTAATCACATTTAGTGCCCAAGGACAGTCGCTCAGGACTAACGGTACAGGTTTGTATGCAAACTACAAGCAATGCATAATTGCACCTGGTAGACGTACTCGTACACAAATTTCCATTGCTTCTTTCTTCAAACATATTCCCTGTTTTCTCCATAGTGAAACCCTGATACCATGGTGAAACAGGACAGACTATTCGCGTCTCCAACCTGCTGGTCTCTGAGCAGTTGCATTGTTTTAAGAGGAAACGAGCGGGGGAAGAGTCATTGTATCATTGTATTTTCCAGTTTAATGCTTTGTTTGAGAAATCCAATATCATAATATCTTCTTTCTCTGTTTACCACTACTGTTTTCCACGGCTGCATAACAAGGCTCAAGATTTTCGTTTCGTTATTACACGGACCATTTAACTAGTAGCAGTGTTCCCTTGGACACAATCCGGGAGGGAAAGCGAGAAGGAAACGTGATTTTCGTATCTTCAAAACAAGCGGCTTAAAGCATTCATAATTCTTTTATTCAAATGCTATTCTTAGCGGGCATTTACGCCTAAAATATATTGTTAATATTATGTACTTCTTAGTACAGACCAAAGTGAATGAATTTCTCCTTTATTGTAGCGATAGCATTTATTGACCCTCATCTCCATTTACACAGGTGGCTCAGTAGCAAACCCATTATGTGAAACGTCTACTTAAACACTCTCTGCACTCATATGGTGCACATGGATTGCTTTTATTGTACTATGTTCGTGAAGCTCAAGAAGTGACTGGTATTGGAATTGTCCATACTCCCGCTCAGTAACATCGAAAATTCACTGGATAACGCCAACGCAACTTATCTTATCAGATGAGTAGAAGGAACGACATCAACATTTGTCACAATAATTTGTTAGCGAGTTTCAAAGGGTAAGATATTATTATAGTAAATCAATATGCTCATTACGTGCTACTGTATAGTAGTAATGTTTGGCGATTGAATTTCCCAATACCTTACTACTAAAGAATGTGAAAATCTGATCAATTCAATTCATACTGGATGGATGCAACGATGAGGTTTGTCAGTATATTGGCCTTTTCTAATAGGCATAACCGTTTGGCATAAGGTATAGGTTAAAAACTCAAAGTTGAAGTGGCTTTTACGGTTATCTCCATCTTCTTACTGGGTTAATCCATTGCACTAATTTTATTTCAAGCACTACACCGCAGCTACATGATTACTGCTCATTAGTCTACGTTAGAATTGTCATCATTCGGCAATAATCAGTTCTGATTATCGCTGATCGCAGAGATTGAAGCCTGGTTCTTTGAGTTCTTACCTAGGGGGTAAGGAGCTACGTCACCGTCATCGTTAAACTTTGCTGTCATATTCATGCAAAATGTTGAAACCAGGAGCAACTTTTCCAAATAAAACATTCTGCAGATCACCGGAATCGATTATCTACAGAATACTCGTAAAAATTACGTAGATACATATCCTGACTTTAATAATTTTAAACCATTTGAAACTACGACTACTGAAACTGATGGTATCCGGCGACACCAAAATGCATCCTGTTCTTCGTACCTTTTTCTTTGCATTCATATTAATGCATTTAACAGTACTTACTTCTTGACATTGTTACAAAACCACAAAAAACGCTAGGGTGTATAATGAGGTTCAGGAATAAATGCGCTTGGTTTATTTTTCAAATGAGGCATAAGGTTTGCTTCTTAATATTATATTACTATGTATTACAATAGATAGCTATGCCGTTGAGGTGAGGGTTATAAGAAATGTTTCCATTGGAGTGGTGACAGGCGAGTAAAAACGATGCTTTGGAGCGTTGAAGACGCGCTATCACTATATCGCACTAGCGAGTGAACTCTTTGGAGTGGTAGCGGATGTGTGATATTATGAGCAACACTGGTATAAAAGACGACATTGCATTAGAGGTGTACAGACCTTCAATGTTGGTCTTAATACCAAAACTATATAACTGCTTCACAAGCTTCAGTCGAAACGTTTATTTTTCGTTCGCTGGTAATCTTACTCATGATGATATATTGACCATGCGTTTAATGAATCAGAACAGAGTAGGACGAGGATTCTTCTTGTTGCTTCAGGATGGATGTCTCATACTCCCGTATTATTCTGCGTTAATACCGACAACCGCATATAACTTAAGTCATAAAATTTTGCCATGTGGGTGGATCTCGACTTTTCTCATGATCGCAACTTTGACTTTAATTCAGCTACCTGGAACAGTTGAATTGTAGTCTTGAAAAAACTTCAGAAAACAGGTTAATTTTTTCACCAACATCGGGAGGTGTGTTTAGTGAATATCTACTTGATGTGAGATATAATCTTAGTGTTGCAACTGAGTGGAGCGGATTGACATGTGCAGGTTGGTGCAAATTATAACTGTATTTGTAACAAGACTATCAAGTAGCGAATTGTGAATTCAGGTCATAAAAGACACCAAAACTACACATAAATTCTATGTATTTGAATAGTAAAAACACACATGCTGACCCTGACCTCTTTGTGAAATGGGCCGGAAAATACAGGCTAGGACCTGTTCTGACACCAGGCTGCTTCAGTGGGAAAGGCGTTAAACTTTACTTGGCCAGGAAGGATAAGTCAGATGAGTTTTACGTAGTTAAAGTAAGCTGTATTGATGCACAACGGATTAGACCGATATCTATAATATGTGCAACACTGATTTTATCGACAGAAGTCGTTAATTGTTAATATGACATCGCAAGTCACATACGTAAACTATCGTCACTACAAACTCATACTACATTCGACAGGCTCGTGTGCATTTTCAGGTACTCACACTCAAGGATGAGGAGGACACGCCGAATGATCTTTGCGGGAAAAGAATGTTACTCAGGGAAGAATCGCTGTTGGGCCTGCTCAAGGACGAAGAAGGCGTTGTTAAGTTACACGAAGTATTCAGGGTAAGTTTATCCTGCCGTTTTGTTGTGAGGCTAAACATTTGGGTTATATGCGGTTTGAGTGACTGAGATAGATTCAAAATAATTTCGCAACGAACGGTGATGTCCAAAGTGACAGGCTCTTGTTTTTGGTATTTATGACATGATTTAACACCGCCAGGTTGTACTTATATATAATACTTATTGTATGTATAATTGAGAAAGTTTATCTGAATAAAAACTTGCAAACTTTGTTAGCGAGGAGACTGAAAGGCATTTTACGCAGGCTGTGATGTTCGAAAGTCGAAAATCTTGTCATAACCGTTGTCTACATGCTAGTAGCTTTCTTTTGATATGTCACTTGATATGGTTTACTATGTGAAAAAATTTACCTCAAAATTTGACCCGGTTCGGAGTGAGGTCATTGGCTGGGGGCATTGTGTCAGGAGACGTTTTTTATTCCTAACAACGTGGTGAAGTCAGAATTTGAAAAAGTCAAGCCGTTTTGGAGTTATCGCGTTTTCCCCGAA
>JAHZMW010003974.1:0-11621 GCA_027743745.1 Alloscopus bannaensis
ACCATGTAAAATTGTATTTGATAACGACGCCACCATGAAACAATGTAATTAGTTGAAATGTGATTAGTTACGCTGCCACCATGTAAAATTGTATTTAACAACGACGCCACCATGAAACAATGTAATTAGTTAAAATGTGATTAGTTACGCTGCCACCATGTAAAATTGTATTTAACTACGCCGCCATCATGAAACAATGTTAAAAGTAGTGCCACGCCATGTTTTAGTGTTACACGGAATCATGTTGCAGACTATGTGTGGAGTGTCTCCTTTCTAAATCTGCATATTGGCGGACTGTGCGACAGCACCATGCTTTTTTTCTCTTGTACGAGTGAGCAGGCTTCGCGAGTTTAGCACACACACACAACACAAAAAAATGCACAGATTTTTTTGTTTTCATCTTCTTCTTTCGCCAACGTTGTCCTGCATTGTGGACGGAACAGTGTGTTTGTTGTCTGCTAACTACGTCATAGGTCAAAAACAAGCCGTAATTGACGTAATTTATTTTGAAAATCATCCCTTGTGCAACCGGTGAAATAAAAGTGAATTGGATTGCAAGTTTGTACCTCGGTAAGTTGTTAATCTCAACTTTAAAAATGATTGTGAGTATTTCTTTTGCAAAGGCCTCCGTTTGTTGATGAGAGGTGCTATTTTGTGAGCAGCAATCCATTGAAAATTGAAAAGGCAAAACTAATTTTTAAAGATTTTGTTGAATTACAGGTCAAACTGAATAAACGCATTCAAAATACGAGGTGGTAATATTTTTTTCAATTCTTTGTGGTAAGTGCTTCTAATTTGTTTGTTCCACGAGTATTGTTGGGCTGTGGATAGTGATAAAATTATTCACCTTGTTGTTACAGTGAAGATGAATAACAATCAATCCCAGCAAGTTTTGCGGCGGCGGCCCCGGGGTTTGTACCATGTCATGAGGCAAGAAATTCCAGAATCCACGGAGGACTTGAGAGATATTTGCTGGACTCCTCCACCCGGCCTTGATGAAGAGTGTTTGAAGGCAGTCAGAACTCAAAGAGTGACCCGTTTGTCAATAGATAGGGTATACTTCAGATGCGCCGACAACATCGTTGTTTTGGAAAAATGTCACCGTTTAGACGAAGAAGCCGGTCAACACCAAGAGTTTCTGCGGTCATTGAATGCGTTGACAACAGCAACCCTCCTCCATCAGCCACCTTCTCCAACGGAATACTACGTCACTGAACATGGTGTATGGTAAGTGTAAACACTAAAACAGACAATTACAGTTAGATTTCGTATGTAGCCTCTTTTGTTGTCTCTCATTTCCTAATATGGTGTTTTTTGCAATTTGTTTTTTCCTTCGCAGGTTAAATCACATGCTTCGTTATCATGATGCTAGTGCCAAAGCAAATGCACTGATGACCATAGAAGGCAATGGAGAGTACTGGGGAGGACAATGCGGTGACTTGGAAAGTGTGACCTTAGCGATGAAGACCTTACTTCGTCGCTTTCCGACACAGCCGGTATGCGTTGTCGTTGGTGGCAGACTGATGAGGAAAACTTACGGTCACACGGTTGTGCTGGTGGTGTTATCCTGCGCGTCTGGAAAGAAGTCATTCATCAAGGACTCCTTGTCGGTCACCGACACGAATTTGAAGACGTTATCACGAAGCCTTCTGCAAAATTTGGAGATCAACACTGTGGAGGTTGTCGGGGCATTGGACCTAGAGGAGGGGGTTGTTCATACCGATTGTATCAAGGAGTCCCTCAAAGTTGTCGGCTCAATTTTGGACGGGGATTTTTTCTGGAATCGTCGACTGAATGGATTTACTAAAAAGTACGATGTTAACAACTGGAAATTGATTTATTGAGTTGCTGATTGATCGATGAGAGTTATGAATTATCTGATATGGAAATAAAGTTGATTGAAGATGTTGTGTACATATAATGGAATCGAGTGTAAGTTTAACGAAATGACTGAAGTATTAAATAGAAAGAAATTGTTACTAATAAACTCGGTAGATCTATCCAAATACCATGGTATAAAGTATGTTGGTGATATTTTTTGCATTTTTACAAGCCAAAACTTTACGCCACCACTTTACACTACTGCATCACGCTACTACATTACGAAACTACATTACGCTACAATTTTAAGCTACTACCTTTCGTAATTATATAACGCCACCACAAAACGCTACTACTTTACGCCACCGCTTTATCCACCTTATGTTTCTTTTTGTAGAAACTCTACTATGTATAAACGCCACCACGTTAGTCAAAAAAACATGACCATTTTCAAAATTATCTTTGTAGAATGAGTTTTGTAAAAAAAAATCCACAGTTCTCTTTTTTAATCATTCCCCTCCACTGCATCTGAATCATCATCGACCGCAAAAACTGTTTTTTTAAGTTTGTGATTGTGACTTTTTTCCTCCGTGAACGGCTTTCCCATGATTGAGCATAACATTTCTTCTTTGGATTGATTTAGCACATCCTAGGAACGTACACTTAAAAATTACATTATCAATATGAGAGCCAATGTGACGAATTTAAAATCGTTTTGTGTTGAATGCTTTAATGACAAAAAATAAAACAAAAAATTAACGTTTTTCCGGCAGTCGGATTAATTTGAATACATTCGCGACTGTAGTAACGGATACAACAAGTTTTTGTGCATTTGAAACCTCGTTCGTTTGCATGACAAAAGTGGTGCCGTTTACAGTCAAATTTTCTTTAAAACGTTGCATTGTAGAACTCGCAAAAAACAAACACGTTTGCATTGCGTTGCAGGTTGGTTTTTTTATACTTTTTGTGAGCTTCTCATCATAATTTTTGAAAGTGGTTTCCGAATGCAAAATGGAGGTATGGTATTGGTTTTTTTCCTTTCCTTAGCGGTTTCTGCGTTGTTTACTTTTGGATTAAGCTCATTGTTTTCGCTGTTTTTCTTCACTTGCACTTTTTCTTGCTTTCCGACTGCAGAATATTGGGATGCTTGTTTCTGATAATACTTTCAACTTTTCGTAAAACATTGCAACTTATATGCCTATCATATATACTGCTCAGCTGAACGCCGCTTACATAAAACCGAAGTTGGCTGTTGATGATTTTGACGGAGTGAAAAAAGGTGATGTGCAAGTTTGAACTTGTTCGCGTCGAAAGTGTGTTTTTGTTGTGCAGGTTTGCTGCTTTTGCTCGTTCAGGCTTATTTCATTCGACAGTTGGAGCATGTCGAAAAGTGTTCCTCCTCAATATTTTTTTGTGATTATTAGATTTAGAGTTTATAAGCTTCGAAAACTTGCCAAAGTTATGCTACCGAGTTTCCGACAGTAATTCAAGTTTCCGAACGTTGTTGTAATTCAGTTTGTAATGTAATTTCAAAAACAGTGGATTCGAAAAACGGAAGTAAATCTTTCGGGCTTTTGAAACAGCAAAGGGAAAAGTTTTGGAAACCTGCAGTTTCTAGGTTGGTAATAACGTGCACGAATATTTTTTGTTTCTTTTGAAACATTGTTAATTGAAAAAGTAACAAGCACAATTTTCCCCCATAAAATGCAAGGAATTAGGTGGTCGAAAATTATTCTAAAGTGGGTCTGAAAACGTTTTGTGTATTATTTTTTTTAGGTTTTGAAGTCTGCTGGTGGCACATTTTTTATCATTTCGTCATCAGCCTACCATCATCTAAAACAGGTAGGCTTTTATGAAGCAGTGAGTTACAATAAAAGTAAGTCTGCAAATCAACCAGTTTCTAACTAAAAGATTTTGTTTGCAATTTAAAGATGGCTAAAACTACAAAAAGGCAGCCGACCTACACGGAAGAGGACTCCAAAATCACAATTTTCCTGCCGCATGGAAATTTAGACTGCCCTTTCGATGGCTGCAAAAAAGTATTCAGAATTAATGACGAGGTTAAGTGCCGAATACATTTTAAAAGACACTGCAAAGAAAAACACGCTGCCGCCGACGGTGATTTTCTAGTGAAGTGCAATAAAATTAAATGCAGTGGAGTCGTGCTCAGGTCTAGGGATGAAGTTCAAAAACACGTTTGTTTTTTAAAACCCTGCATTTACTGCGGCAGAAAGTTTTCATCAAAAGGAGTGTTGACCAAACATCAGAAGAAGTGTGAGATGAAAAACATGGCCAGCAACAACAAAAACGAAGATCCTGGGCCGTCCCAAAGGCCTATTGCAGCTCCAGCGGAAACCCATTTGACCGAAGAAATCGACCCAGAAAACTCGTTTATTGATAACGAAACCCTTGTTATAAACCTACCAGTTCACAAGGCCGTGAAGTGTCCAGTGGAAAGTTGCCCATTTACAACAAAACGATTGGGATCGATAAGGAATCATTGGCAGAAAATACATATCAACGAAAAAACTGCAAAGTATAAAAAATGGGTTCAACGGTGCCGTTTTTGTCACCAAGATCTTGAAACTAGTAAAGTGAGATATCACGACTGCTTCATGAAAAATACATTGGAAAATGAAACGTATAAGTGTGATGGATGCAAACGAAGCTTCCGGATCAGAGTGGCACTGGTGAGTCATCAGAAGCATTGTCAAGAACAAAAGGAGTTAATACGATTCCGCAATGACAATCGGGATCGACCACCCCAAAATTCTAAAATCTGCACGGCAGCAAAAAAAAGTAAGGACTTTTGCAACAAGCTTTGTTTATGTCATAGGGACAAGTTAGTTTAATTCTGCGTTTCGTTGCAGGTATTGAATCAGAACCAAACTTCATCGAGCCTGCAGACATCATAGAGCCAGAGGACAATGATCCTGGAGAACGTCTTTACTGTCCGGACGACGAGGGCCCGGTGGAAGCTTCCGGGGATTTTGATTTCAAACGGGATGCTACATTAGGAGGGAAAATTAAAGTCCACATTTCCAAATTTAAAAAAATTCGTTCTTCAAATGACAATCCGGTAACGAGTTTTGCAAAGTTTTGTTTAGAGGTTAGTGCGGTACAGGAGACAATTAGTGGCCATTTCAAACTATCTCAATCTCAGGAACTTGTCTCCAACCATAAACAACCAAACTTGAACAACGCCAGCGTTGCAATAAAAATGTATAATCAAAGTCCAAGGCGAACATGGCGGCACATGAACGCACAGTCTTTCGTGCGTTTGGACATGCCACATGAACAAATAGTTGACCAAATGTCTGAAACTTTAAAATCCGTAGTGTGTGAAAAAGTAGAGTATCCTACATGTTCTACTAGGGTGACTAGAACAAATAGTGAACGGGGAACAGTACAAATGGAGTTTTTTAGTAATATGGAAATTAAACAGAGGTTAGCTAAATTCTCCAATTCCGCACCTGGTTTAGACAAAATAACTTATCGTCATTGGAAAACAGTCGATCCTAATGGAGACCTTTTAAAAAATATTTTTGACATTTGCTTGTGGCTGAAAAAAATTCCACCCGAGTGGAAAAAATCCAAAACCGTTTACATTCCCAAGCGCGAAGACTCCTCTCAGGAAGTCCTAACAGATTGGCAACCTATATCCCTTTGTAATACAATTTTCAAACTATACTGTGCACTTTTGAATGACAGATTATTTCAGTGGTTGTCCAAGTATGAAGTACTGAGTCCTTGTCAAAAAGGTTGTTTATGGTTTGATGGCGTTTTTGAAACGCACTATTACTTGGACTATAAGACAAGATTGGCAAACTCTAACAAAAAAGAATTAGTGTTAATATATCTCGACATTTCCAAGGCGTTTCCTTCAGTTTGTCACAACACAGTTCTTGACGCCATCACACACTATGGTTGTGGCGAAGATTTTAAAACTATTGTACATAATATTATTGAGGGAGGCACTACTAGAGTTCAAACTAAGGACGGTTTGACGGAACCAATTGCTGTCAACCGCGGGTTATGTTTAGGCCTTTCTATAAGTGGTACGCTGTTTAATCTTGTCGTGGACCACATTTTCAAACAGATTAATCCTAACCCGGATGAAGACAGGAACCTTCTAGGTTATGTGGATGACATGGTTGTGATTGCTGGTAGTATTAAGCAGGCTAACGAAATTGTTCAGAAAATTACAGATATGCTTCGTAGATTGAAACTCGAAGTAAACAAAACGAAAACCAAATGCAAGTATCGAAATGAAGGCGAGGTAAAAGATCCACCGTGTGCAATTACAATAGACGGTGAGAATATCATTAGTCTCTCAAATGAAGACCACCACCAATTCTTGGGTAAACAAGACAAATTTTGTAAAAAAAATAATCAGGAAGATTTGGATGAAATTTTAAGGCTAGCAATTGTGGTTCAGAATTCAAAGTTAGCTTATTGGCAAAAACTGGACTGTCTAAAAAGATTTGTTTTTTCTAAAGTGCCGTTCCTCATGAGAAACTGTTATGCTTTAAAAGGTCAATGGAAAAATTTAGACAAGCATTTGGCTCCAATCATTAAAAAATGCGCCGGAATAAGCTTATCAGCAGCAAACAATTTTTTATACTTTAGTGGAAAAAAGGGGGGGTTAGGAATGCCGTTTTTGGCGGAGTTGTACGAAGTTTACAGGGTAGACAACGCATTTAAACTTTTGACATCGAAAGACATGTCTATACGTCGAATATGTAGAAACGACTTGGTTAGTGTTTGTATCCAACCTTCTTCAAAACTTTCAGGTAGAGAAATGTGGGCGGAAATCAGCAAAATGCTGTCAAAAGATTGTCAAAAGCAACGAACAAAAATGGTTACGTCGTTGTGGAGTAGAACCGCCGAGGCTTCACCAAAAACTACTGTAAAATGGGAGATTACAGTCGAGGATGCTTCTATAACTGTCAACAATAATCAAAAAATTTTAACCTCTGCGGATAGAAGCAACGTTGTTCATACTTTACGCGATCAATTGCAAAAAAATGTTTTTAGCAAGTTTTTGGTTAAAACTCCATTTCAGGGAAGAGCATTTCAAAGTATATCAGTAGATAAAGAAAGCTCCTTTTTCTTAAGCGTTGTTAAAAATTATTCATTTAATGACTGGGTTTTTGTGCTTAATGCACGTCTTGGTATATTACATCTGAGAACATTACACCACGCTAACAAAACCAGAAAAACGGGTCAGAGTAACAAAACAGAACACAAAAAAACACAAGATAATTCTTTTACGTTTTGCCGTCGCTGTAATTATGGTTCGTCTG
The DNA here is from genome assembly GCA_027743745.1 of Alloscopus bannaensis. NCBI lineage: Eukaryota > Metazoa > Arthropoda > Collembola > Entomobryomorpha > Entomobryidae > Alloscopus > Alloscopus bannaensis. The sequence goes on from JAHZMW010003974.1 coordinate 7,128, forward strand.
ACCCGCAGGTTGAATCAATTGGACACGTATTAGGCAAGTGTCCATTTAATTTATGCATGATAAATGATAGGCACAATGAAATTGTCAAAATACTACTCGAAGCTGCTACAGTTGCTAAATTCAAAGTTCTCATTTGTGATGATTTTATTTTAGAGTTGAATAAAAAACCCGATCTTGTTATTTCGAAAGATAAAAAAGTATACGTTATTGACGTAACCGTGCCTTACGAGAGAGAGTTTAAAATTTTGATCGATGCAGACAAGGAAAAAGTGGAAAAATATCAGGATGTTTGTGAGTACTACGTTTCCCAGCCAGAGTATGAATCAGCAGAGGCGTACGGTTTTGTGGTTGGGGCGTTGGGAAGCTTTTACAAAAACAATGACAAGGTGCTGAGACTACTTTTCAACACCAATTGGGCTAGAACTAACTGCAAAAGAGCATGCGTTAATCGAGCCATACGAGGAAGTAATATGATTTATCGACGACATATTGGTATAGGTATGGATGGTTTTTGGCAACCGAAATGATAAAAAACTGAAAATGTAAAATTAGGTAATCTAGAGTGTGGTAGTTGTGACAGATGGTGACGAGGTTATGGAAACAAAATTATATCGGGAGTAATTAATAGTATCTGTTTAGTCTGTAATGTAATTATTTTGTGGTCGTATTAGTATAAACTTAAGACACAATTTTTGGGATTTTCTAATTAAGTTTACACTAGTTGTGATTATTTGCATTTTAGTTTATATACTTTGTTGTATTAACATTGCATTAACTGATTAATAAACTTCTTTTAAAAATCTGTTCGCTTGTTTTGTTTTTAGACGGAGTTTATTTTGCTTTTGAACTATGCAAACAACTGAAGCATCAATGATATTTTACGGTTTTGTATTTTTGTTTGTCCGTTTTAAATGTTTTTGTATATGCTTGCATGGCTTTAATTTTAATTCTTCGGCATGAGTGACACAGCTTTGAAGTGATAATTAGTTTTTTTTTAAATTGCATGTGCATGTAGTGAGGCTTCGTTGGTCATTTTTTAAGCTTGGATATTCCTCGATGCGCTGATGTTGTGTTAATTCGGGTTCACTCCTTAATCACATGTGTTTTCTTTTAATATTTGTGTATTGTGACTACTTAAATTTTCATCCTACACATATACCTTTAGTCTACTTTGACGTGTTGTAGGTGGTGCCGCAAGGAAATTAAGTTGGGCTGCTTATATTATTTAATTGGTCTAGTGTGAATTGTTGTTAATAATCATTTACGTAATTAGTGAAAAGTAATGAATTTTGACGTAATGGAGCGTATAAGGTAGCCTTTACTTGAGGGGGTTATTTTCCTGCGGCAAGGGTGAAGGGTCGCTGTTTTGTAATTGCAGAAAAATGCAGTCATGGTAGGACATTGTTTTGCATACCGGAAAGAAAAACTCAAAAATCAATAACAAGGTTTCTAAGTATACAGCGGCATCACTTGCAAGTGGCTCAGGTTGTGATTTACAGTTTCTTCATTTGTTGTGTTGATTTGCCGCAAGCATTTTCGGAAATTTAAAATATGCATTTTTTTAAAATAATAACAGCGTCTTCCGAATTCCGGTGCCATTTACTTTGTTGTTTTGCTTCAATAGGTCTCACGTCGCCCCGAATGTTACACGCGCCAATTTCTGAGGTGGACAACTGAAGTTTTGTTCTCTCTACTCAATCAACAAAAATCGAGTTTGGAATTACTGTACATTTTTGAGTCATTTTTAGATCTGCAATTCAGATCATTATATTTTTGTAATATTTTTTTGTCATTCGTTTATCATCCGTGTTAACTACTGAATGCAATTCACATCTGCGTTGGATAACCACTGTTTCACTCGTACGGAGTTTTCAAAATTTAAGGATGGGTGACATGGTCTACCCAGGAGTGCTCCTACGCCGTGTACCACTGCTTGCGACTGAGCAAGATGTGGAAGAGGTTGTTCGCGACGCGTTTGGGTCAGGTATGTCATAGGTGTATTCAAAGATACTACTTTTGTTCAAAGACACTTTTTTTATGACGTACTTACAACTTTTATTATTTTCAGGTTCTCGCAATTACCGGGTAGGAGGACCGGAAGTTCGAATCATCGACCCTCCAGCGGATGTAACAGCTAGGTGTGGAGGTCGTGTTTACAAGAATGCCGTTGTCCGTGGAATTAATTTAGGATGGAATGCCATTATTCAGGGATTTGATGGAAAAATGATATTGGACCAGTTCGTTGATGTATATGACAAAGTGAGTATTTAATTCTCTTGTAGAAGGTAGTTTTCTGATTGAGTTTAATCATCGTAAATTTGTTGACCTAGGACTTTGGGTTTGAGAGGGAGGCGACAGGTTTGGTCACCAAAAAGGGCGACCAATACGCCAAACACCTTGCATTGCTGGAGGGGCAAGGATGCTCGAAGGCTATCGCTATTTTGGACCCTAATTTTGTTCGTCGTGAACTTGGAGGGCCGAAGGAAATTAAAAATGACATTTTATTTGATGAGGTTTGAGTAATTTTTGACAGTTCTAACAATTGTATTCAAGAATGTGGAAATTATTCTTTTTTTTGTTTGCAGAAACTAACTTCAGCAGAGGTCAATAAAATCAATGAGGTTGGACGCCTGCTCAAATCTAACCCTTTACGAGTAACAAAATCAGCGTTGGATTATCGGCACCAGCTTGTTTTTCAATATAGGCTTGGAATGGTGCAAGCTGTTTGTAAGTAAACTTGCACGTGATTAACAAAACACGCTTTGCAGTTAGTGACACTGTAACTTGGGTTAACTGTCATATAGGTTGGCTGAATAAATGTCTCAAGCCACCTTCTAGTTTTCTGCTAACTGGCTCAATCAGACCGTGTCTGAAAGCCAGCCATGGCCTCGGAGTTAATGGGCAAATTTTGGATATAAATGGTAAGTTTTGAAATAAATAACTTTATTAGATATTGCATTGGGATGACGGAAACTTACATGTTAATGTAATAAAACATTGCGTAATTGTTTTCCAGCTCTTGTGCAGCAGTACGGATATGTTCCTTTCGAAAAACTGGATCCAATTTATTTGAACCAGCCATTGAAGCGCTTGTTGAGCGGCAGGTGTACGCAGTGCAACAAGTGCCTGAAAGTCGTAGGTGTAGATGCAGACCTAAATTGGATCGCTGCAACCTGTGATTGTGTCCGCAATTGGTAATGGTGTGCAATAATTAGTGACGAATATTGGTGTTGATGATTTAATTTTTTAAAATGCTAACAATGAATTGGTTGGTTTTGTTTTTAGGTCCCACTACCACTGGTTTGATGAGCCATTTACTCGCATGTTCATCGCAAATAAGATTGAAAAAATATCTGTAAAATCGCAAGAAAACACGATCTACGATCGTGACTCTCTTCGTGTGTACCTACGAGGTCTTCCGGCGCTCTATGAATCGCCAATGCAATTCGCTGCGATAGCATACCAAGCATTCAAAATGGAGCAACAACATATCACGCAATCAATGAGAAAAAATCACGGCACCACCGGAATAACCGTTCGAGCACAGGCCACTGATGAAGGTATTCCGGTGAAAGGCAAAAAGAAAACAAGATATGTTATCGAGATTCATGTGAAACAAAGTAGCGTCTGGTCGGAAATTGGTGTCAGAGGAGTGGGCACAATATCTTTGTTTCCAGAGGTAAAAAACAAAGTTGACTTTTCCATGTTGGTTAGGCAGTAGAATGCAGCAATCAATAATGTTGACGTACCATGTTCCAGGCTACAAAACGTTGTCAATCCATTGTCCAAAGTCACCGTTTTAAGGGTTCACTCAGAGGAGCATTCAACATTTCGTCCACACAGTTTGCGGTTATAGCAGTTGTGATGGTTCCTGATTCATACACTATCCTTCCTGGGGAGCGGTACTTTATAGTTCCAACCCCGCCGGCAACTGAGAAACTTGAGATTCGTAAAAGTATACGTCGTTGGGAAGCTTACCTTACACACCGAGAAGCCGTCGCTCCTCATGCTTGTCAAGTTGCACATGCCGCGTTTTTGCAGAATGTTGTGTTTGATGACAACACTATGTCGGCATGGCTTGTTCGTGTAGTGTCGGACTCTGTCGCTGTGGCCATGGACTGTCACCGAAAACTGGAGACACATTATATTGGCTCTTCTTTCAACATAACGCAAGATCAAGTAAGCAATTTTTATAAATTGATTTTTAAGTTTTTCAGTAACGGTGGAACTTTTTAGAAAACATACAGGTACTCAATTCAACAAAAATGCTTTTTAAGTGGTGTGGAATGTATTTTATACTCCAAACTCATGGTTGACATTGACAGGGACGAGGTGTGCAACCACACAAGTGGTGGCGCAAGATTTTACACCAACAACCTAATTTGATGAGTGATAGGTCTCATGGGGTTTTCGATGTAAGTGGTGGCGCAAGATTTTACACCAACAACCTAATTTAGTGAGTGATAGGTCTCATGGGGTTTTCGATGTAAGTGG
>JAHZMW010003975.1:0-10226 GCA_027743745.1 Alloscopus bannaensis
AACAGATCACATGAGTGAATCAGCCAATGAGGTGGCTGTGCCCGGAAGCCTTTCGATTCAAAGAAGCCAGCTATATCAACAGTACCTTTGAAAATATTTTTATCGTGTTCTCCAGATCTTAAAACGCATAAAACAACATTTTATTTCTGCGAAACGCATTCTGTTTGTCCAGTAAAAAATCACGAAGATACCCAGCGCTACAGTTTTTATAATGCCAAAAGCGCTTCAGCCAGCAGTATACAAGTCAAGCCGTTTCAGCACATCTAACAAAATATTCATGCTGCTTAAACCGATTAGTTTAATTTTCCCTATTTTTTTCATGATTTTCATGACATGACTTTCCGGTCATTTGCTTGGAATCAAACTCCAGATATATTTCAGATCACACATCATTCTTCAGTTTTTGTATTATCCTAAGCATGCAGTCTCCCAATAACGTTACATAAGCCCAAAATATGCTCTCCTCCTCCAAAATTGTGACTATTGTGAGCCTTATGGCTTTCCAATGTGTAATTTGCCTTTACCCCAGAATTCCAGTCAAAATGCAATACTATTATGCAATCATCTCTCTCCTACTTTGTTGTAGTAATGATAACTTCCACACACTTTTCCTCTGTCGGTCTACATTTTCCTTGAGAATCTTCTTGTGGCGTATGTGCAGGAATTTCTTGAAGATTGTGTAACGACAAAAAGGAAAAGGGATGAAGACTAATGGTTTCCGAAGAAAAAAATTACAGAGACACGTACTCTGTCATTATCCGAGAGGAACTTATCACCGCACTCCCCCGTCTTTGATGCATTCTGCCCACTTTTGAAAATATGAGAGTACTCCATTTCGTGGTTATCATACGAAAAACTGAGAATTGAAGAGATGCAACAAGCAAAGTCAGAATCTTCGTACAAATAATATTCTTCGTCCCATTACCATACAATACAGACAAAATCGAGGAGAACCGTGGTCCACTCCAATCCGAAAGTTTAAACTTGCATGAAAACACAAAATTTACTTATACTTTTTATATACGGTTGAGGTTCGCTGGTTGAATAGTGAATAATTTTCAACAACTTATATACAAGTAAATAAAACATCTTGAACTTGAAGTATGATTAATACTGTCCAGGAAAATGTTTGGAGTGATTCTCTCCCTCTTCTGCTGCACTTTTGTCACAATAATACACTTTATCTGTTTATGATTTGTTTGTATGATTGTTGCTGACGCTTTGCTTCACACATCAAACACCATCCCACCTTCATCTTAAGCCTGTTTTTTTTTCTTCCTGGACAAAGTAAAGCTGTGGAAAAAATGTATTAATGCGTTGTAATGGACTTTTCGTGTTCTCCATAGATTTTCTCATTCTCCATGTGCTCACTCAAAAAAATCAGATTTCTTCTCCAGTTTATTGTTTCTGCCTCTCAAAAATTCTCAATATATTGCCACTTTCTGTGACGAGAATGTGATCCGACGATATCACCAGTATTATCACGACATTTATACTGGAGGACTGGAGAAAATGAGGGGTGAGATGATAACCTGGAAAATTCCTCGGAACCGATACATTCTCCTAAAAAATCTTTAAAAAGGTACATTAACACAGATGCATGTCCTTCCTAATTGTTGCACTAGAAAAACAGAGAAATTACTCAGAAATGGTGAAAAGGTGACAAACCGTAAAAGAAAACGTAGTCTCAGGACAAAGTCGTAAAAACCTACGGAATCTCATTTTTTATGACGCTTTTCCCACAACTTCTGTGAGTAACATAAAACACACAAGCTCCTGTGTGCGAGTCCCTCAGATTTATCCCATTGTAAAAAAAAAACTCCACACCTGAGCTCCCCAACTCTTGATGAGGTTCCTCCTGTGCATTTTTATGGAAAATGTTTCGGCTTCTGCCTAGGTGGTCCTTGTTGTGTGCTCAGCCCATCATCACAAATCACTGGGCCCATTACGTCTAAGACAAGTCTTTCTCGATGAAGTAATCATCGTTCCCTTCGTGATGACACATGCGTACTACACCCCATAGTAGAGTTGTGTTTTTTCTACAAGTACTTTTAACAGTAAAATTCTTGAGTAATGTTGAACAAAGAGAAATTTGTTCTACTTCTCAGGTTCCCCTAAAAATAAGACTTTATTACAAGAATACATGTACAGAATGGAGTATTTGCATAATAAGTAACAATTGTGATGATTTTTCCAGTGTTTTTTGAGTGGAGGATTTTTTTCATTTTTGAGCCATTTTTTGGGGGTTTAGGCGCACCCGCAACTGTGGACAATCATGTCGTTGTAATTTTTGAGCACAATTCGGTCGGAGGAGTCGGTATACAAAAGGCTGAGGCTGGAGTACTGCTTCGGCACGCAACAAGGGGAGGGCACGAGGCCCGGGTGAAAATAGAGGAAATAATGTAATGAGAATGTTGGAGGATTTTTGGAGGTGTTTTGTGGAGGGTTACCTGGAGGAGCGACTATCCAGTCGTTCCAACCGACGTCGGTGAAGTCGACAAACATGGGTTTGCGAGAACAAAGATTCCGGCGTCGGTTGGAGAGGCGATGAAGTTTCCTTCGGCGGTGGTGAGGATGGTGACGAGGTTGGTAAAAATATTGGTTGGAGGGTTGGTATGGAGAGCTTCTGGAAATTGAGCTGGAGGTGAAGGAGCGTCTTCGAACGACTCCCAAGGGACCGAGGACGGTGGCTCGTTTTCTCCGAATTTTGGAGGAATTTCCGTCGTCGGCGTAAATGAAAAGGACGGCGGCGCGTTTTGGAGTGCTGCTGACGCGGAGGTGGAACTGCTGAGCTTCTTGGAGGGAGGAAAGGGGCTGACCATTGACGGTGAGTAGCTCGAGAGCCAAAGTGCCTCCAGAGGTGGAGGAAGATGTCCACCGGGAAATGGCGGGGAGCACGTCGAAAGTGAGGAAGAATCTGGAGCGGCGTCTTTTCGTGAGGTGGACAAGTTTCGAGTCGGTAGCGTAGCTGATGACGGAGGTGGATGAGTTTTTGACAACGTCGTGGAGGAGGATTCTTGACAATATTGTGGCATTTGAGGGATGTGGAGTGAGGGAGAAAGGGACTCGGAGTTCGGCTCCTATGAGGCGCTCTTGAGGTGGGATAGTGATGTCGAAATGGAGGGAGGGAGCCTTCCCGGAGGTAGGGAGGAGTATAAAAGTCACATTGGAGGTGGGAGTGAATGTCCGCACGGTATTTGCACTGTCACTAGTGGCACTCCCTCCAAACTGTGATTTTAGGTGGAGGTCGTCTCGCGTGTGAAACACACTTCCTCCTCCACCTTCAAATAGTTTGCTGCCACCGGAACTCCTCCATTTCGGAGGTTTCTTTGACTCCTCAAAGATGCTGAGGAAGCGGGCTTCCAGTCTTTTCAACTCTTGATCACTAATAACATCCCCTTCAGGTTTTCTACTCTCACTCTTTGGAGGTGGCATCGAGGTGGTGGACATCCCGACTGCTCCCTCCATGAGTCGATGCTCCGTAACTATGGCGAAGTAAAGACACACAATTTGAGCCAAAATCAGGAGGGTGAGAAGAACAGCACAGAGTTTCACCCCGAACCAGAAGAGGAGTCGTCTCAACTTGCCCACCCACACGACCACCACCATTTTTCCACCTCCACCTCCACGCCTTTTAATCCAGGCCATTGATGAAAATCAAATGGAGAACCAGCATTTTTGCAACGACCACCTCCACCTGCCACCTCAGAGCGGAACACCATGTAAAATGAAACAAAAAATTATTTTCCTCTGATTTTTTTTACGAGCTCGGCGAAGAGCCCTTTTTCCTCCAACTCTCAAGAGGATAATGACGGAGACTTGAGGAGTCGCTCTGTCTTGAAAATATTTTTTGGTCAAGTAATAATCATGACGGAGATGACTTCGAAAAAAGGTACGGAGAGATATATGCGTATCTTTGTACATTCATAAAAAATGCTCTCTACCACCGCTCATGAGCTCAGAAACGGTATGCTTTTTTGTGCCATAAAAATGCATGATGAATATGATGATGGCTTTACCATAATATTTCTAAGACAATAAAAAGGTAATGTGTGCTGAAAGTGAATGAGAGAGCGGTATAGCCCGAGCTGAAGAATTTTTCTGGAGAAAAAAAAAGAAGGAGGTGCATAAGAAATATCTTTTTGTTGTGAAGAAGAAAAAAGGTTCTTCTGAAGAAAATATAAGAGTTGAGTGTGATGTCATGATTATGGTTAATGGACGAGAGAAGCTATGCTCATCGTCGTGACAAGATTGATGCTGAATATGTTCTTAAAAATCTGTAATAATATTACGTTTTCGCTTTTCCACGCTGATTTCCAGTTTTTCTTAGACAACTTGATGATGATGGGGCCAAGCTGTCTCAGGCTTCGCGGGGTTGTATGTTTTCTCTGATTTAATCTCTGAATCTGACTGGATAACAAATGATACGCATCTCTGTCCTTTTGAAAAGCATTATGTATGTATCTTAAGCTCAGAGCCTGTGAGTCTGGAATTTTTGAAAAAAATATCCAGTTTAAGCGCAGGTGTTTGTGAAGAAAGGAGATTTTGGATCTGGTTTGGGAATGCATAATATTATGGCATCATATTGTCTGCTTGCTTACACTATAATTATCTCAGTTTTATAAGGTTCACATGAAACTAGGGTTTGACGGGGATGATGACGTGCTTTGAAATTTGAATACTGGCAAAATAAACTGTTTAAAAAATGGTATAAACCCTCACATAGTAAATTCGCTGTCAACGGAGTTCTTTCAGAAGTGATGAGCTGTGACCTTTCTCTTGCACTTTGATAAGTTCTTGCTAAATAATAAAATGTGAAAAACTGGCGAACCCAGCAGGAGTATCGTAGTCTTGTAATCTAACTGAGGAACGACTATAACTAATTATTAATCATTCTCCTCAATTACTAAATAATTACATAAACTCCTGCAATATAATATTTGTATGTAACCTTTCCTAAATCCATATTAAATTGGTAAACTGGCGAATATGTATTTGCACAAAAATAATTTCGTAAATTATTTTATAAATCGAAAATCCTTTAATTTTTGAGTTTGTAATTTAGCAACTACAAAAGAAGGGTATTACAGAAAAAAGCAGGACTTTTACAAAAAATTAGCTCACAACTGGTTGATTATACGCGTATATTTTTTAAAATTAAATACACCAACGAAGAGAACGCAAAAGCTCCTTCAACCTTCTTTCTCTCTTCACAAGATTCTCAGATGCTTCTCCATGATGGCGTGAGGTTGTCCTCCAACCTCGGGGTCCTTGGCGTGACCGAGGAAGTCTTCAAAATCAATCGATTCATCCCGACCTTCGTGAAAAACAACGAAACCACGTTATAACGAACAAGACTCAATCAAATCACTCTTTGCTTTTAAAATTGTCGTCGATAGTCTCATCACAGTCTCCGATTTATTGTTATACGAAGCAAAAGTCGTCAAAATCGAATTTTGTCGTTGGTGAACTCCACAACTTACCGGTGAGCACATCATGAGCGACATTGTGCCGCGGGAGGAAAGGCAAATGACCCACTTTCATCACAGACTTCCTCTCCATCGCCAACTTGAGGGGGGCGTGCAGGCCCTGGATTTGACGGAGCATTGCCATGTCGTGCTGCTCCGTGCGGGCGAAGTGCTGCAAAAATAAACAATAGTCGAACTTCAATCACAAATTCAATATTCAACCTCCAAACTTTCCAACTGTGTACTACATAAAACCAAATAACTATTTCAGAAGTCTCACCGTCTTCTCCAGAGCCTCGAGCGGGTGTCGGGTCAACAGTTGGGCGCCTTTGTAGCGGGCAGCGAGCCTGAAAATAGAAATACCACAAAAATAAATCAATCTTTGCTCTCCCAAATTCAACCAACAAAATTAATTGACCCAAAAATAAATCACGAAATGCTTTCTCGAACAACTTCAACTCACCCATCGATCAGGGGATCGCCCTGGAGTTCAAACTGTTTCGAACTCATCCTTCTTCTATTTCGAACACAAGAAAACAGCGACAACCGCGTTCAACTTTGGAAAACTTTTTTGTCACCTCCAAACCTCGCTCTCGAACAGTTGTACCTCCAAAGATGAACACTAAATATTGAAAACTAAAAAACTCCGCTTTTAATTAATAATTATTAATTATTTTTCCGCCGCTTTTATAGTGAAAAAGTAGCCGCAACTCCAAGTAAAGAAGACAGCAGAGTGAGACAAGAATGATGATGATGCACAATCCTGTGTTTATGACAATGCAAGAAAATTTTGAACCTGAATTCTTACCGCTGTGCAATGGGGCATTGAGAGACTCCGGCCCTAGTGGCCTTTGTTAGCGACGCTATTGTATGTTGCTGTTTGCACAAGCGAGAGGACTTCTCATGCAAAATATTTCAGGTCATTTTTTGCATCTTGCCTTGTGTTGATATATTTGGTTTATGATAACTTTTGATGCTGGAATGTCAATTTTCATTTATTTTACCGAATAAATCAATATTATTCAATCTAGTCAATTTCATATCGCCCGGTGAAACATATAACGCAGTATATTGGCTAGTATAAAATAGTAAATTTTATGTAAAATTAAGGAGTTTTATTAACAAATGAAACAAATGACGCATAATGTTATATTATATTGCGTTGTGTATTATGCATTACTTCATTACGTGTAGTCGTAGTTCCATAGAAGGATACACTTACAAGTACCGTAAACTCTTGAATAAGAGAAGGCATCGTGAGTGGACCGTTGCTATTAGAGAAATTCCACATCTTACAAAAACAAACTTTGACATCTAGCCGACTCATCGATCTATTTGGCTTACGCAGTTGTGCATTAAAGCCATATTGGTAATAAGATATTTCTAAGCTAAAATCATTCAAAAACCGCCATTGTTTAAAAAGAATTAAAGTTAATCCAGAAAGCGAAAATTTGGTGTGGTGAGATACTTTAATGTGGAGAGCAAAATTTCAGTCAGAAATCAGCCCGTCCATTGTTAGCTACTGAAGATATTTATTTGTTTTCAAAATTTTGTGTACACCAAAATTTTGCTCTCCACATCAAAATACACCACCATGCCAACTTTCAGTCAAAAACCTTTTAGATGCCCTCCGCGAGAACCAACAACGACGACTTTGTAAATATTGTACAATCACCTTCCATAACGCAAATATCATTCCATGCCACACCTAATGCAAACAATGTAATTTAAGACTGCTATAATTTCAGACTCCACCATTACCAAGGAGCTGCTATATTAATTGACAATTTACGGTGAGATTGTTTCAGTCGCTCAAATGTGATGCTCACAAAACGTCTAGTATTTCTTTTTAAAAAAACTTCCTGTATTTTTAGTAATGTCGGCAACTCATCACTTTCTTCTATCAGCTAACAAGTTGAGGCTAAATTTAAAACTTAATTTAAACCCATCTCACAATTACTAGACCATCCCCGCTCCAGCAAGATGTTGACGAAATCGGAGAAGTTTTCCTGTCGCCTCCATTCCCGCTTGTTTCCTCTTATCTCCTTTCTTTACCAATCCAGTGGAACTCCAAGCGTCAGAACTAGTCAGAAGTTCATAGGCATATTTTTTTAACATTTTTTGTCACCCGGTTTCCTTGACTATGTAGGTGACATTGACTATGTATTATATAGCTATCTAAATGTAGTAGCCATCAACCAATTTTTTGTCGGTGCAACGGAATAATAATCAAAACTGAAAAAGTCGTTTGCGGAGAAATAAAGAATGGAAATATGCGCAAATGGAGTCATGATTTGCGGTATACAAAGCCCACACATTTTTTATTAACTGTACTACTCATATCTTAAAATAAAAAATCAAATGCTAGACACTAGAGAGTATTCCAGCAATTAAAGCAATTAACAAAACTGAATAATCACAATTTTGAGGTTACAATCTCTCCAATTATTGCAATTGCCTCGATTTCAACCAAAGCACCCTGAAATGGAAATTACACATATATTAAAAGATTGAAGCCTGCGAATAAAAAGTGCATTATAATATAATATTATTATGTTATAAGTATATTATTTTTGTCATACCGCTGGAAGTTTTGCTACTTGATACGCTGCTCTGGCGGGTCGATTGTTCCTAAAAACTTTTACCGACAAATGCATTGTATAATTTCATGAATAGTTATTTATGGGGATGGTATGCAAATTAAGAAATCCTCACATGATGCATACACCGAATTCATTTTTGGACCATCATTCAAATCCTGAAGTAACACGGTACATTTTACCACTGTAAAGCCATAAATATAAAATCAAAATATAATCCGGAGACTGACTTTTCTAAATATTTTTGGAGGTAACAATTGTTAACACTACCATTGGAATAATTTACCCCCGCTGCTTCCAATACATGCCCCATATTTTCCAAAGCGAGCCTTGTTTGTTCTTCTATTCCTTCAGCAAGTTCTCCCTTGACATTGCACCCGATTTGACCAGCAATGTAAAGCGTTTTATCCACGAGAACCCCAGGACTGTACAAACTCAAACCTTGTAAAATTCTATTTGATGTTATGTGTTAATTTAAGCTAATCAAGCTAGTACCTTAACGGAAGGCTCGAACTATAAAGTTTAGGACTGGTAATAATTTTTCGAACAGTTGCGGACATGTTTGCGGAGGGCAACAATTAAAGTTTTTAAACGCCGGTATGAGAGCACAACACTAGTTGAATTTGTCACAGAATACTTGAATATCATCGATGCAAAACATATGTGGTGGCAATTCCTCCCAATTTTTCCATCTGATGTAGTCAAACATTAAAGATGAAAGCAAATTGAGGAAACAGGATAACATTGAATATCTCTCAACATTAATGGATGGGTCTACTTGTTATATTTGTGCGTACTGGGAAGTTCTCTGTACATATTGTAAGCAGTATTTACCATTTTAAACATGATTTGGATCCAGCCAAGGCCACATGAAGATAAAAACTGGAACGGTGGAACATAAGATATCAGCTCTTGGAGAATATATGACAACGAAGAGTACATGACGCTCTTCCCTGCCTTTCATAGTTACTATAATAAATTAATAAATAATTCTTTATATTATTCCTAAATTAACATAAATACGTAGGTTTACGTGCAAGCTTAGTCAATACTATAATGAAAGCTAATACTCACGACGAGGCCGGTAGTGGCTATTGGTCTCTTCCCGGACATTAGCAAAACCAAGAAACTCCAATCAATATCAATTACATGAGGATAATGGGTAAAGCGTAACATAATATATAATAGTCGGTATACTACGTAATGTACATAATAAGTTAATAAATCAGGTTAATTGTGGATATTCAAATTACACAGCATTTACTTGACCTGTGACATATTATTTACTTATATAATTTTGCGTTATGCATTATATATATACCACTACGTATTATATTTGGTGACAAATATTGTTATATGTATTATTAAATACATTATGTAGTACTCGACAGCATACACAAATGTACCGTAAACTCTTTAATAAAAGCAGCGGCTGACTTTGAACCGTAATTATTAATATAAAAAGCGTGCTATAAAAGCTTTTCCGTCATCTAATACATTTTACAATTCATCATCTGGCAGGTGAATTTGGTTTGTCATCTGAATTCAGAGCCCCGATTTAATCCGGATTAGTGTAAATCTAATCCTAAACCGATTCAGACTCAAAAAGTTTAGCTAATCTAATCCAAAATTTAAGTTAATCCTAAATTGGTATTCAAAGAATTGTTCTAACTCAAAAGTTAATCCTAAAATTTAATCCTGCGTTGTGGGTGGTTTAAGCTTTGTTTAAGTAGATACTTTTGTCACATATAGTCGATTATTTTCTCTATATCAGTTAATACTGCCAATTGCGCAAATTTTTCGCGTGACAAGTGGGATATTTTGTACCCGTTTTTACAGCAAATACTATAAAAGGTGTAGAATGAACCTAGACGCTACCCGCAATTCTAGTGTTATTCTCGCTGTGAGTCCCTATGATTAAATTGGTAACTCTCGGAGGGTTTAAGTAATCTCTGATTTAATTATCTTTATTGAAAATCACACATTCTCAAAGAATAAACAATCTCGCAATACAGAGAGAAAAAATCGACGTGTCACACAGGACGAACCTTGGTGAAGTGATGAGACTTGCGTTCACCAAAAACTAGCGTACAACAAAAGTAAAAGGCCAAAACTTGGCGTGTAAAATTACTCTAAAAAATGCGCATAGTCTCAGTAT